>QEPC01006735.1:33339-60611 GCA_003113815.1 Sphenodon punctatus | reverse complement strand
GACAGGTTACAAATTACTAACAGTAGGTCTGCGATTTCATATTTGAGTTCCTTCAGAACTCTGGGGTGAATGCCATCTGGCCCTGGTGACTTGTTAGTATTCAGTTTGCCAATTTTCCCTAGAACATCCTCCAACATCCTCCAGCTCTTGCAATTCCTCGCCCACAAAGCAAGGATCCGGCGTGGGTACCTCTCAAAAATCCTCCACAGTGAAGACCAATGCAAAGAACTCATTCAGCTTCTCTGCAATGTCCTTATCCTCACTGAGCACCCCTTTTACTCCCTTGTCATCTAATGGCCCAACTGACTCCCTAGCAGGCTTCTTGCTTCTAATGTATTTGAAAAAGTTCTTGTTGCTTGTTTTTGCCTCTTTAGCAAGCCTCCCTTCAAAATCTCTCTTGGCTTGCTTATTAACACTTTACATTTATGTTGCCAGTGTTTATGCTCTTTCGTATTATTTTCATTGGAACTAGCCTTCCATTTCTTAAAGGATGCCTTTTCGGTTCTAATAGCCTCCTTCCTCTCCCCATTTAACCACAGTGGAAGACGTTTGGTCTTCCTGCTTCCTTTTTTAACTTGTGGGATGCATTTAATCTGGGCTTCCAGAAGGGTGCTTTTAAACAGTCTCCATGCCTCTTGCAAACTTGTAGCCCTTGTAACTGGGCTTTCTTTTTAACTAGTTTCCTCATTTTATCATAGTCTCCCTTTTTAAAGTTAAATGCTACTGCCGTACTTTTGTTTATCTTTCTCCCTACAGAAATTATGTCAAATGTGATCATATTATGATCGCTGTTGCCTAGTGGCTCCGCCACAGTTACTCCTTGCACCAGGTCCTGCATGCCACTCAGGACTAGAACTAGAATAGCTCCTCCTCTTGTTGGTTCTAGAACCAGCTCTTCTAGGAAGCAGTCATTTAGGGCATCCAGAAAATTGACCTCCATGTTCCACCCCGAGGAAACATTCCCCCAATCAATATTAGGGCAATTGAAGTCACCCATTATTATTATGTTGCCGACTTTAGTAGCCTGTCTAATCTCTTTTAGCATTGCTTTATCAGTCTCTCTGTCCTGGTGAGGGGGACAATAGTATAGCCCTACTGCGATAATCTTCCCCTTTATACCTGGAATTTCTATCCATAGAGATTCTAGGGAACAGTCTGTATCCTTTAAAATTTTAATTGTACTTGACTCAATGTTGTCTTTTACATATAGAGTCGCCCCACTACCAACTCTATGTACTCTGTCATTCCACTATATTTTGTACCCTGGTATTACAGTGTCCCATTGGTTATCCTCATTCCACCATATCTCTTTGATGCCTATAATGTCTAGAGCTTCATTTAACGCCATACGCTCTAATTCTCCCATCTTTCTTTTTAGGCTTCTAGCATTTGCATATAGACATTTATGCGTATTCTTTTTATTCTTCTTACTGTGCACATTATAGGGGACTGTATCAGGCACTCTAGAATTGTTATTTATCTGTTCTCCAGCGAATTCCACCTGAAGTCCCTTAATTTTTATCCCTTTCTCAGTCTTAAGCTTAAATCCCCTAAGTTAACATCATCCTACATAGATGCCACAGTCTGAACTCCACAGTGCCCATCGGCGTCCCCCCAGGCTCTAGTTAAAAAATTGCTCTACCACATTTTTAATTTTTAGTGCCAGCAGCTGGGTTCCATTCTGGTTAAGGTGGAGCCCATCCTGTCTGTATAGGCTCCCCTCTCCACAGAAGACTGTCCAGTTCCTGATAAATCTAAAGCCTTCTTCCTTTCACCATTGTCTCATCCACGCATTGAGATGTTGGAGATCTGCCTGCCTCTGGGGTTCTGTGCATGGAACAGGCAGCACTTCCGAGAAGGCTACCCTGGAGGTCCTGGACTTGAGTCTACTACCTAGAAGCCTAGATTTGGCCTGGAGAACCTCCGTCCTACATCTACCTATGTCATTGGTACCAACATGGACCACAACAGGTTCCTCCCCAGCACTCTCTAGGATTCTATCTATGTGTCATGTAAGGTCTGCTACCTCCGCACCAGGCAGGCAAGTTACCATGCGGTCCTCATGGCCACCAGCAACCCAACTATCTACATTCCTAATAATCAAATCCCCAAATACCACAGCTGTCCTATTCCCACCCTTCTGGGCACACACCCCTGGAGAAATATCCTTGGTGCAGAGGATAACACATCACCTGGAAGGCAGGTCCCAGCTACGGGATTGCTTCCTGCCATTTCAGGTTTGTGCTCTCCTCCCTGGAGACATCACCTCTCCAAAGCAGCACAGGGGCTGCCAGAGTGGAGGTGGGACTGTTCTACTATGTCCCCAAAGGACTCCTCTATATACTTCTCTGTCTGCCTCAACTCCTCCAGCTTGGCCACTCTAGCCACCAGAGATTGTACATGTTCTCTGAGAGCTAGGAGCTCTTTGCACTGGATGCACACATACGACCTCTCCCCAACAGGAAGATAATCGTACATGTGACACTCGGTGCAAAAGACTGGGTAGCCCCCATCCCACTGCTGGTCTTCTGTCTGCAACTTCTTGTTTAGTGAGATGTTAGGCTTACCCCTAGTTATGTATTTAACTACAAGATAGAACCTTGAGGAACCCCACATGTAAGGCCCCGGGGAGAAGATGAAAAATCACCCAGGACCACACATTGGATTCTTCCAGCCAGGAAAGAGCAGAACCATTCAAGAATGGTCCCACTAATCCCTGCCTGGTCCTGCAACCAAGTCACCAGCAACTCGTGATCAACGGTATCAAATGCAGCTGAGAGATCTAACAGGGTCGAACAACAATGGTCTAATTCATGGGAGAGGTTGTCAAACAAGGCCACAAGTGCAGTCTCCATGCCATAATGCAGACAAAAGCCAGACTGTGAGGGATGAAGAAAGTTGACCCGGTCCAAATGCTCCTGAAGCTGTCGAGCCACCACCCATTCAATAACCTTCCCTAAAAAGGGAAGGTTAGAGACTGGCCGATAGCTGGTGAGGATGCCAATGTCCAATTATGGTTTCTTGGCTGTGGTATGGCCACTGCTCTCCTTGAGAGATTCTGGCACCCTGCCTTTCCCAAGGGAGGCATTGACAACCCCCCCCCCCCAGCAACAGCTCTAGTGTCTCCCGACTAGCCTTAAGCAGCCAGGATGGGGCATGGATCTAATTTGCAATAAGTGGCTCAAACAGTCCCAAGACCATCCCCCACATCCGAGGGTGACACATCCTGAAATTCATCCCACAAAACAGGACAAGAAGGGGCTTCTACTGCCTCTGACTACTGCTAAAAAAATGTTGACTGGTTAAATGTGACCTCAGGACGTAATGCAGAAATAAAATTTCTAGATACCACAAATGACTGCTTCTTGGATCAGCTAATGCTGGAACCCACAAGAGGAAAGGTGATTTGGATTTAATTCTAAGTGGAGAGTAGGATCTGGTCTAAGGGGACCAGAGTTACTTGGTAATAGTGACCAAAAAGTAATTAAATTTTTGTATAACGTAATTAAATACATATAGAAGGGAAAATGCCAAGTAAATCTAGCACAGGGCATTTAATTTTACAAAGGGGAACTATGTAAGAATGAGGTTAGCTTAAAAAGAAACTAAAAGTATTGAATGTCTGCAAGCGACATGGGAGCCCAAAAAATCTTTAAAATATGAAAAATGAGTCCAAATTAAGAATGTAAGGAGCATAAATACTGTCAAAGTTCAACATAAAACTATAATCAGGCAGGCCAATAATAAACTTGAGGAATGATTTTCTAACAAAATAAAAACTGAATAATGAAAACTTGTGCTGTCCAGCCTTCAGGAACAGTAGTAGCCGGTGTAGACTCATAGGAAGGGCTGGATGCTGGCACTAAACTAAGTTCCCGAGTGTGGGAATTGGAAATGGCTGGGACATGACATAGGGTGTTAAAAAATGAGATGTTAGCCCACAACAGGTGGGTGTCCACCTGCCCATTTATTAGGTGTTCACCCCCACTGGACATGCAGATCCCTCACTCATGGTAGAGTCCTGGAGTATGCAGAGCCTGCAATGTAAGTGAATGCGGGCTAATGTGTGCCCATGTGTCCTTGTCCTGGCAATTAGATTGCATGCAGCACCTCCATGTGTAATGTACAAGTCTGCCAGTACCATAGAGTTATGGGCAAAATGCCTAGAGCATTTTGAGGAGCAACCATTTCCTGCCCCTCTCTCTGCTCTTGTCTTCATTGATCTGTCTCAAAAGTAAGACATAATGGGGGTCGTCTGGGCATGCGTGAGTAAGCAGACGTGTTTGGCTGAGCTCCCTCCCAACCCGAAGTAAAAAGAAGGAAAAAAACAGTAAATGCCTCAACAAAAGTAAGAAAAAAATAGTCACAAAAGAAAAGGGAATGATCCAGAACAAAAAAAACGAACCAGAAAGCATAAGTGAAAAGTCCGGGCTCCCGCGGCAAAGCGCACGAAGGGGAGAGGCACATGAAGGGGAGAGGCCCCCATTAACAAAATGGCGACAGATAAGCAAGACAATACCGGGGACCTGGCCACAAGAAAGTAAGTAATAGAACTATTTAAATCAATCAAAGAAGACTTAGGGATAAACAAAGAGGGGATTACAGCAATCAAGGCTGGCCTGGGGGAGCTAAAATTGCAGATGGAATGTATAACAAAGAGAATTGAGGAGGTGAAAACCAGAGTAAATGAGCAGGAAGACAGGGAGAATAACAACGAACAAAGGGTGGCTCGCACAGAAGCTGAAGTAAAGACATTACATGAGAAATTGGAGGATTTGGAAAACCGCTCCAGGAGAAATAATTTAAGAATCATGGGGGTACCTGAAGGATCAGAAGCAGTGGGAGTGGGTGACCTAGTGCAGTGAGTTATGCAAGAAATATTTCCTGAAAAACAGGAATTACACCAGCTGGAGCTAGAAAGAGCACACAGGTCCCTTCGCCCCAAACCTAAAGACCAGGATCCCCCAAGAGCACTGATTGTAAAATTTCTTAGATTTCAAGCTAAAGAAAACATATTGAGAGCAGCCAGAAACACTAAAGATTTGAACTTCCAGGGACAAAAGATAACAATCTTCCCAGATCTAGCCTTTGAGACAGTACAGAAAAGGAAAGCTTAGAGAAAATATCTAGACATCTTCCAAAAAAAGGGAATAAAAGCACAAGTTTTCTTCCCCGCAAAGTTCTCATTCATCTACAAAGATAGAAGAAGATATTTCACAGAGCAAGAAGACTTGCAGAGATTTATAGAAAAAAACTTTAAAGAAAATAACTGAGAAGTAAGATACTGGACTAATTAATATTTGGTGACTATATAAATATATAAGAAGAGAGGTATAAAAATAAGGAAAATGTTAAAATAGGGTTGGGAGGGAGTGGGGAGCCTACATCACACGTTACTCCAGTTTAAGGGGACCTTTGGAGAAGAAACTGTTAGAGGGATTGTTTAAAGTTTGAAATTGAAGGGGGGAACTGTTTATTTTTTGTTTATTTAGAGGGGGGAATAAAGGGGACAGAGAGATGGTGTTAGAAAAAGGATATGGAGGGAGGGGGGAGGGAAATAAGGGGAATAGAATAGACAATAACTATAAGACCAACAAAAACATAGTGAACAGTAATGAGAAAAAGAATAGAGTGAAACTAAATAGAACTGAAAGAAAAGGGAAAAACCCACACTGGATATATTATAGAGGAATTGAGAAGGTAAAGCAGAAAAGAAAAGAAAACAAATACTATGCAAATGGATAAGCTTAAAGTAATTTCTTTTAACGTTTGTGGGCTCAACAACCCAATAAAACGTAAAAGGGTATGGCAACTCATAAAAAAAACACAGCCACACATATTTATGATGCAAGAAACGCATCTGATTATACAAGACAATTATAGATTTAGTAATAAAGAATATAAAATATACTTTGCAAATGGAGGGGAAAAAAAGGCAGGAGTCTTAATAGGCATATCTAAATCCTTGAATATGCAAATTAAAGAAATAAATAAAGACGATCAAGGCCGAGTACTGATAATCAAAGGTCTGATAGGACAGGACAATTATACTATGGCATCAGTGTATGCTCCCAATAATAACACCAGAGCATTCCTAACAAAACTGATTCCAGAGATTACAGAAAAAATAGAAGGAAGAGCCATCATATGTGGAGATTTTAATTCCCCATTAACTTCTATGGATCTGTCTACTAAAGCACCCCTGAATAAGCAACAAGAGAAAATAAAAAAAGTAATTGAAGATAACCAATGGAGAGAAATTTGGCGAGTATTCCATCCACAAGAGCAGGGGTTCACGTTTTATTCAAATCCCCATAAAACATCATCAAAGATAGATCACATACTAGTTAATCAAGAACTATTGCCCATTTGTGAGAGAGCATATATACAGCTTATACCCCTATCAGATCATAACGCAATAGTTGTAGAAATAAATACAAAACTCAACAAAAAAGAAACCACACAGAATTGGAAACTCAATTTTTTTTATTTAAATAACAAATGGATTCAGGAAAAAATACAAGAAGGCATACAGGAATATATGCAGAATAATGACCAGCCAGGGATGTCTATAATGACTATATGGGATGCAGCAAAAGCAGTCCTGAGGGGACAGTTTATTTCACTGGGCGCACTCCTAAGAAAGGAAAAAGGAACACAAATTAATCACCTTTACCTGCAGATAAAACAATTAGCAAAACAACCTGCAATAAATGCAGAAAAAATAACTGAGATGAAAACACAGATAAATTTACTAGAGACAGAAGCTACAATTAATAAACTTAGATATGCCAAAGCATACTACTTTGAAAAAGCAAACAAAGCCGACAGGGTCCTGGCATGGATGATTAAAAAAAAGAGACAAAAGTTAGACATTCCATATATAAGACAGAATCCAGAAGCAGAAATGCTTAAAGGTAAAGAGAAAGAGCAATGCTTTCTTGAGTTTTATAATAAAATATATAAAACCACAGAGCCCCCACAAAAGAATATAAATGAATTCCTAGACAAGATCAAGATACCTAAAATTAACCAGGCCCAAAAAGAGTTCTTAAACAGAGATATAGAAGAAAAAGAAATCAATGATGCCATTAAAAACCTACCCCACAATAAAGCCGCTGGACCAGATGGATACCCGTGCGAATTTTACAAAACATTTGCAAAAAACTTAACCCCAATATTAAAAAGAGTATATAACGAAACAATTAGACAACAAACAATGCCAGATACATTCTACGAGGCCAATATTATGCTGTGCCCAAAAGAAGGAAAAAATAAGGAACTATGCGGTGGGTACAGACCAATCTCATTGATTAACACAGACGCAAAAATATTCACAAAAATCTTGGCAGAAAGACTAAAGTTAATTATACCTGAAGTAATAGAAAAAGATCAAACAGGCTTTATGCCAGGCAGACTTGGCATTGACAACATAAGGAAAGTTATTGACCTCATAACACATATAAAGTCAAACAACACGCCAGCGGCCATTATCTCGCTAGATGCGGAGAAGGCCTTTGATTTTGTGGAACACAATTTTTTGTTAGAAACGATGAAAAGAATGGGCATGGAAGGAAACTTCCTTGAGTGGGTTAAGATAATATACAAGAAACCCAAAGCCAAATTAATTCTAGATGGAAAAACAACACCTGAGTTCAAATTGACTAGAGGTACTCGGCAGGGATGTCCCCTATCTCCACTTTTATTTAATATAGCCATTGAACCTCTTGCCATTGCTATAAGATCACAGCAACAGATTAAAGGAATACAGATTCAGCAAAAGGAATTCAAAGCTGCAATGTATGCAGATGACATGATGCTCAGTCTAACAGATCTCCCTACATCCATTCCAAAATTAATAGAGACTATTACGCAATTTGGTGGGGTGTCAGGGTATAGAGTGAATATAGATAAATCCCAAATGTTACTCTTCCATGAAGAAAAACTAAATGCAATCGAAAAAGAGAAAGCAACACCTTTTAAGATACAAGACAACTACATCAAATATCTGGGAATAAACATCCCCAAAAAATGCAAAGACCTATATAAATTAAACTTTGCCCCTCTATTAGAAGAAGTTAAAAGGAAAGAGGAGGAGTGGAAAAAATTACAACTATCATGGATAGGTAGAATAAACTTAGTAAAAATGGCCCTACTACCAAAATTACTTTATACATCATTTGCTCTACCAATTAGAATCCCTAAAGAATATTATGATACAATAAACAAGAACATTGCAAGAATAATATGGCAAAGAAAAAAACCACGAGTCAGGAGATCAATACTATACACAAGAAAGGATAAAGGGGGCCAAAATATGCCAGATATAAAAATGTACCATTGGGCCTCGGCCCTTAGAGGAATAAAAATATGGTACCAAAATGAGATACATCCAGACTGGTTAACAATCGAAAAAGAATACTATGGAATTAATACGTTTGTGGGTATATTAACTGATGGACAGCAGCTGCAGACTCCAAGAGGAAGAGAACATCCATTTGTAGACCCTACGTTACAAATTTGGGAAGCATGCTTTAAAAAAGCAGATCTCTTAATTGATAAATCACCTTTTACACCTATATTTGGCAAGTGGACAAAAATAGCGGGGATCCCCACAACTTTAAAAAAACAATGGGGAAAAAAAGGACTAAAATGGGCTACACATTTATTTGTGGGACAAGAGTTTTTAACTCTAGATACCATAAACCAAAAAATTGACCACAAGATTGACTTTATGATATATGCAAAAATCAGAAACAAATATACTTTAAAACAAGACAAAACACACTACTTACGAACACCACATGAATTAGAAAAAATCCTATATAGAGACCCCTCTCAGCTGCATGTGCTGTCCAAGATATATAGAGTAATATATACAATATATAACTTACCTGATGCGGGCTATGTGGCAACCTGGGAAGAAGACCTACAGGAAAAAATAGAAAAAAAAGATTTAAAAATAATGTGGCAAATAATGCATAAGTCTTCACGATCATTGTCGGTATTAGAACCGCAAATAAAAACAATTTACAGAATGTATTATACGCCACAACGGTTACAGAAAATGAATGAGCAATACCCACAGCAGTGCTGGCAAGGATGTAAAGAAGTCGGAACATGGATGCACTGCTGGTGGGAATGCCCGCACATAAAGGACTTTTGGATACAAGTCTGGACTTACCTAAAACAGATAGCACAGCAGGACATCCCATTTACCCCAAAGTTCGCCTTAATAGGAATTCAAACAAATCTGCAAATCAGAAAGGAAAGGGAAATGGCATGTCAACAAATTAGACTGGCAGCGATATATACACTAGTTAGAAACTGGAAATCCACAAGAAAACCTTCAATTAAACAATGGAAACAGAGACTTTGGTGGACACTTACCATGAAGAGGATACAAGCAGAACTGCATTCGGACTTAGAAGGATTTTATGCAGTGTGGAATTACATATGGGAATTTCTCCAAACCGAGGTTGAGTTGCGTGAGAGACAATTTTCACTATGTTTAAATAAAATATGAAAGTTATTGATAAGTTACTTAAATAGGGACCGAAGCTGTAACTCAGGTCCCTTAGAGATTGAGAGTATGTTAAGATAAGTAGAAGAGTTATTGGTTATTGTTAAACATTGAAAAAGAATTAAAAGAATTTTTGTAAAAAAAAAAAAAGTAAGACATAATATCTGTCTTACTTTTAAGACATAATATCTTACTTACTTTTAAGACATATTAAGACATAATATCTGTCTTAAAAGCCCACCCATGCCATTTTCAAACATGCTTTCTCCCAGCTCCTCCTGGTTGACAGTACATGCCTATTGATGCTTGATGTTTCCCAGCCACTGCATTCTCTGCAACCATGTGTTGTGGCTTTACCACTGATGTGACCATGGCTCAGACTGACAGCCAGGCAACAGCCAGCAGTGCTACCACCACCACTACCACCATGCGATCACAGTTGCTCTCTGTCTACTGATCTGCCTACCAGTGCTGCATTCCCTGGACTGAGAAAGAGACCAATAGAGCTTAAAGGAGAGCAAGTGTTCCCATTCTGAAGGGAAATACTGACCTTTCGGGAGTGCTTATGAGTGTCAGTCAGTAATTTATTTATTTCTTAGAATTTAGTAATTCATCAGTTTCTGGTGAGTCCATGCTTCCGCCATTTTTTTCATAATTTTCGTCACTTTCTGGTATTTTCTTGTCACTTTCTAGGACTTTTATGACAGTTTTACAGTACTTTTATGGCAATTCCCAGCACTTCCCTGGTGGTTAGCTGGCATGTTTCCACCTCCACAGCCCCCTGGGGTGCATGTGAGGCACACATGGGGTTGGGACTGGCCCATACATTCAACTTGCAAAAAATAATAGAAAATGGTGAAAACTGCAAGAAAGCTGGTACGTTTCCACATTGTGCGAATCTCAGAAATTACCCTGCTTCAAACCTAGAGACCAAGGCCTTCAGGAGAGGTGCTGGTGGAGGGCACAGATGCCACCTTTGTAGAGCAGGCAGTGGAGGCGGAGAAGAACAGTAAGGTAATGCATCTCGGTGGCAGGGGTGGTGTTGCATTTACACAGCTGCTGGATAAAGGCTTCTGTTTATTGTTATCTAATTATGTGGGTGTTGTTTTTTTTACTGTGTTGACAGGTGGCCAGGAGAGTGTGGAGGAGCAGCAGGAAAATCCCCAGGAAACAGCTCCACCAGATGGAAATGTTAGGCATGGGAAGTGTGTCAAAAGGCACCATGGCAGGCCTATGGGTTGGCGGGGGAGGAGGGGGTGCCAAAATGGCAGGAGATGGCATGAATGGTGGTGCTTGATTTCTGTATACTGATTGTGTGAGGAGAACAGCATGGTGCTGAGATCTCACCCCAGCAGCAGCAGCAGCAGCATAGAGCAGGTACTCATTCCTGCTTCCCTTTGGGTGGGAATGGAAGTTAGTAAATTGGGTGGTAAGAGTGGTTGGTAATTTGGGTGGGCAGGGGCTGAAACACTGGGGTGGGAAAGTGGGTGGGATTGTCTGAACTAATGCTTTCCTGTTGGACATTTTTACACACACACCTTAAAGTTCCGGATTTTTCAATCTTCTGGGTTTTCAAGTCTACAAGTAAGTGCCGGATTCATTTTTCACACACACACTCCCCTGAGCCTGGATGCATTCTTCACACAAACACTGCCCTGAGGCAGCCTAAAGTAGCCACAGCTGTAGACATGACAGGCTGCTATGGAAACCAAGTGACCACAGATGTCTGGAGCAAAGCAGATGCTGATGCTAGGGGATGCTGTGGAGAATGGTATGGCATAGCGATAAGCTGCTTTGGGAGCTGGGGCTAGGAAGCACTTGCAATTGAAGGCAGGGGAGGGCATAGTAGTCCAGTGGGGGAAAGTCTGGGTGCAAAGGGAACTACCATGGGAAAGCCACAGGCAAAGGTTGGTTGTTGGTCAGATGCAGAGTAGCCGGCTGCACGCCTGTACCTCTGTGCTTCCTATTGGCATTCCCAAACCCGTCTAGCCTGTGAATGCTAATAGGAAATGCACAGGTTCATGCCTGCAGCCAGCTAGCCTGTGAATGCCAATAGGGAACACACAGGGAAAGGAAAGAATGGGAAATAGTATGGGAGGGAGTTTGGGAATCCAAAGAGGGAAAGTATGCAGTCCCTCGGCAGGGCTGGATGGATCAAAGGAAAACAGAGTGACACACAGGAAACATTTTTAACGCCTTTTTTGATAACACAAAAAGAACTGTTGTTAAACTGGCATTAAACTCATTAAACTGTCACTGATGATGAGCATTTGTGCTAGCAATGCATTTGATATGCTGGCACAAGGGTTCCCAGACGTCTGCAACTGTGCATGGCTCCGCTCTGTTCAGCTGGTCCCGGAACAGGGGCAATAGCCTGCCAGAGCTAACTGGTGTGGGGTTCTCTAACGTGGCCTCATTGGTCTCGCAGACATTGTGAAGAACACAGGGAGCTGTTGTTAGCAGGGGAGCGGTCTCCAGCTGGAAATCAATCCTTGCAGCAATTCATTTCCAGTGCTGTTCTAAAAAACCTAAAGCCCTCTTCACAACACAGCAGGTGATCCTGAGCTGTTGGTTAAAGTAGCGTTGCTTCAGGGTACCTGTAACACTGTAGGCCTTCATAAGTCATGGCTTCAGATGGTCTAGGTAGGGGTCCCTGAGAACAACAGGCCTCATGATCACCCCTTCAAAGCACATTTTAGTGGAGGGTCCAAAGTCTTCAGTGTACATGTGGCCAAAGAAGAGGAACTGGCAAAAGATGCGGGTGTCATGGTTCTTCTCAGACCACCCAGCCAACACATCCACAAACCAGGCATGGTGGCCCACTATTGCCTGGAGAACCATGGAGAAAAACTATTTGTGGTTCAAGTAATCATCCCTACTATGGATGATGGTGACATTGATCTGCCCCTATACAGGTCTGGAAGTCCTCCCATTTAAATTCTCCATTACCTCTGTGTGGTCAACCAATCACACCAGTCTGGAGTGGCAAGATTCCAGATGGTGATGACAATGTGCTTCTCCATGGAGATGGGCAACCACATCACTGTGCTCTGTTTCTCCAGCTGAGCCAAGACTTCCCTGCAGGATGAGGTGATGGGGCATCCTATACTTTGTGAACTGCTCTGCGTCTTCCCATGAGGACAGCACATTCTCCCACCAGTCCTTGCTTTTCTCCTTGACCCAGACCAGCCCCTTGGTGGGTAGAGCCCTGCAAATGGCATCAGACCAGCCATTTACAGGGCTCTACCCACCAAGTCCATGTCTTGGAATATATAGGGGTTAAATCAAAGTGGCATCCCCAATTTGTTGCTGCTGCTTCTTAATGCAAGGTCAGTTGTGAATAAAACTGCTATCATTGTTTATCTTATTCAAGACAAAGTCACTGACCTTGCTTGTATTAGAGATCAGGCTGGATGTTGTAGCTGGGCCTATAGTGGCCCAGTTGGTGCCAGCCAGGTACACTGTGCAGCATCAGCCTCAGGTTGGAGGTCGGAGTGTGTGTGTGTGGGGGGGAGTGGCAGTGATTTTGAGGTAACATCTGGTCTTTCAAAGGCATCCAGTGCCTAACAATATGGGGGGGTGTCTTCCTTGCGTTTGAGGCCTGGAATAGATTGAGGATTCTGCTGGTGTGCTAACCACCTTGCTGCACAGCAGGCTCCCTGACTGAGCTGGCCGAATTGGTCTTGGAGGTGATGTTGAGCACGTCAACGCTTATCGTTCTGGGCGACCTCAACATCCATGATGAGGCTGACCTTTTAGGGCCAGAGTGGGATTTATTGGCCTCCATGATAACCATGAGTCTAGCCCAGATAATATCTGGCTTGATGCATGAGGCAGGACACACATTGGACTTAATGTTTTGTATTGGCCTGGATAATGGGACTCCTATTACTGGGGATGTTGCTAGGAGTGGACATAGTTGTCATGGTCAGATCATTACCTCCTGAAATCCAAGGTCCCTGCACTCGTTTGTCCCCATCAACATGGTGGACCAGTTAGGTTGGTCTGCCCCTGCAGCCTTATGGAGCCAATTGGATTCCAGAACTTTCTGGGGGGATGTACTCACTGATTTTAATGGCTGATCTGTGGATGACCTGGTCGAGTTGTGGAACACTGCATTGACCAAGGCCATTGACACAGAAGCACCCAAGGCATCCACTTCCTCTGAGGCATCAGCACAGGTCATCCTGGTTTATGGGGTATCTGTGGCAGTTGAAATGGGAAGTGAGGTGGTTGGAGTGCAAGTGGCATTCAACTCACCCTGAAGCTGACCAATTGCACCATAGATCAATTTTTAAGGACTATGGCATGGCTAGGGTGGTGGTGAGGACTGCTTTCCTCTCTGCTACCATAGCATCTACAAAGTTTCATCCAGCGAAGCTATTCTGGGAAGTGAACATCTCTGTCCAGTGGTTGAGTCATCTTCTGCCCACTGTGAGGATTTAATACCTACTTTGCAGACAAAATTGTTCATATTCACCTCAACTTGGGGGCTGCTAGTTTGTTGGCAGAGTCACAGTTCTGGGTTGTGGAAGCTCAGTCTTGTTCCGTTTATATGGATCAGTTTCAGTAGGTTACACCCACCGAGGTGGGGAATGTCCTTGGGGCCAGTGGTCAACCAGTTGTAAATTAGGTCCTTGCCTCTCTTGGTTGGTGAAAGCTGGCTGTGAGAGACTGGAACCTTTGCTGTCTGAGATTGTCAGTGACTCTCTTTGGGAGGGCAGGGTGCTGGAAGCCCTCAGATGGTGGTAGTTCAGTCCCTGCTCAAAAAAAATCTCTTGACACTGACTTCTTGGGCAGCTATTGCCCCATATCTAACCTTCCCTTTTTAGGGAAGGTGATTGAATGGGTGGTTGTCAGGTAGCTGCAGGGACATCTAGATGCAATTAGATTCCTGGTCCCATGTCAGTCTGGCTTTCGTCCTAGGTATAGCACTGAGAGTGCACTTATGGTATTGGTTGACGAACCTCACCGTGAGATTGACAGAAGATATTGTACCCTGTTGATCCTTTTAGATTTTTCAGTGGCCTTTGATACAATTGACCTTGAGATATTGTTGACATGGCTGTGGGACTTGTCAGGGATTGATGGGACAGCTCTAGAGTGGTTCCGTTCATTCCTTTCAGGGAGGTTTCAGCAGGTAGTGATGAGTGATTGTTCTTCTTCCCCCTGCCCCCTCTCTTGTGTGGTTCCTCAGAGTTTCATCTTGTCTCCCCTCCTGTTCAACAGGTATCTAAGTCCCCTGGGTGAGGTTGTGAGTAGATTTGGGGTGCATTTTCTTCAATATGCACCCAACTCTACTTATCTTTTTCATCTGATCCAGGCCCTGCAGTCTCAGTGTTTACTCAGTGGCCTGCCTCTGCTATTGGGGACTGAATGCGGGTGCGCCATCTGAATCCAGACAAGACTGAGGTGATGATGGTTGGCTGGCCCTGTAGCCTGGGGCGGAGGTGGGATTTGGGCTCCCGTCATTGATTTGGGCTCCCGTCCAGCCTCCCCTCGCTACTCAGGTGCGCTCCTGAATCCTCATCTGCACCTGGAAGGTCAAGTTGCAGCTGTGTCCAGAAATGCCTGTCACCAACTCCATCTGATGAGAAGGCTGCGTCCCTTTCTTTCCATTATGGATTTGGCCACCGTCGTCCATGCCATCATTACCTCAAGGCTGGACTACTGCAATGCGCTCTACGTGGGGCTGCCCTCAAAGACTGTTCAGGAGCTGCAGCTGGTGTAGAATGTGGTGGCCCAGCTCTTGATGGGGGTGGGTCACTGGGAGCACATTACACCAGTGCTTAAGAGCCTGTGCTGGCTTCCTATAGTGTTCCAGGCACAATTCAAGGTGCTGGTTTTGACCTTTAAAGTCTTAAACAGCTTGGGCCCTATATATCTGAAGGACCATCTTTCTCCTTTTGCTCCTTCACGGACCTTAAGATCTGCCAAGGGTGTCCTCTTGTGGGTTCCATCACCAGACCAGTTTCATACAACTTGGGTCTGCAGAGAGGCATTCTCTGTAGCTGCCTCTGTGCAGGCCCAAGTAGCTGCCCCGCAGGTACTGAGTTCAATAGGCACATACACACATACCTTTGCTTTGGCTTTGGTTCTTTATTTTGTAACCCCAGACCTATTCAATGAAGGACCCTGTGAGGTCTGAAGCTTGCATACCTCCACCAACTGTAGTTGGTCCAATAAAAGATATCATTTTACTACCTTGTCTCTATAGTCTATATTTGGAACCAACACAGCAAATCCTGCTTTTTCTACACGGTTACCTTGAGATCATACTTTCATTGTTTGGGACTAGGAATTGGATACAGGGACTGGATCCAGGAATTGGAAAGGGGCCAAATAAAACCTAGCCAGAGGCTGCATTTGGCCCCTCAGCCTGAGATTCCCCATCCCCAATCTCTGACTCTCCCTGTGCTGAAGGAGAGAGTCTTGTACACCTTAGACAATTACTGTGAGACCTTTTCCAGATATATATTCAAGACCTGTTCCAAGAACCTCACTCTGATGGTTATGTGTGCTCAGAAACCACCCACTGTTTGTGGATCCTGCCATCACACCTTAAATCAGCAGGTGATTGGGCGTTTGCTGTGGCGGGTCTCCCGGAGTGGAATTTGCGTCCCCACATGTGTGTCTCAGTTCCTCCCACCTCACTTTTAAAAAGCACCTAAACTCTTTTTTATTCTCCTCTTTCCTCAAGCAACCAGATGCTTGACAAACATTTTGTTGAATACTGAATGATGGGTAAAAACAGAAGTGATGGTGACCTGCTTTGATCTGGGACCCACAAGCACGTATATTCACGTGCTGCCAGATGTTGGGCTGGAACTGCCCAAGGGCAGATAGGCAGCTACCCTGGACTGCATCCGCAAAAAATCTCCAAGGACACAGCCTGGGCCAAAGATTGTCAATGCAGGCTAACATGGGGAAGTGTCAGCCGCCGCGGCCGCTTCTCGACGCGGCGGCCGCCCTCCACGGCCCCGGGCCCCGCCCCCGGCAGTTCCCCAGCATCGCAAACCTTGGTGCGGCGTTCGGGGCCGCAGACGCAGGCGGAAGCCACACCCGACGCCGCACACCCCGCCCCCGACAGGCCATTGCCAAAGGCCACGCCCCCGCGGCGTGCAGGGACGCCGACACCTACAACGGCGACGCCCGCCCAGGCAGGGCCCCGCCCACCGCTGCGCCGCTCAGCACGCTTGCGGGGGCGTGCAGAGGGCGGGGCTGCTCCTATTTAAGCTGGCTGGCTCAGTAGCTCTGGGCCGGTGAACAGAGCCTAGCCTGGATGAACTAGCCCCCTCCCTGTTGCCTGAAGCTAAGTATTGCGATTGAACTTCTCTTGTTTGTATCCTCCCTGTTGCCCTTGTCTCCCCTCTCTGTCCCCCATTGTGGTTGTATCAGCGATTGTGTCCTTAGCCAAAGTATCTGTTTGATTGGAAAACCAGACCCTGCCTCCCTGTGAAAGCTTGGGTGAGTGGAGTGAAGGGGCCTGCGGGCCTGGCGCTTCTGTTCCCCCCTGGGACCCGTCTCTTCCCGTTCCCTGTGGCTGTGTGTAAGCCCCTGCATCCCTGTCCCCTATACCCCTGGGTCCTTGCCTCCGCTCCCTTGCACCACTCCTCACTATTACCTCCCTCCCCTGTGGTTGTGAACGTTGTGTATATAGTAAAAAGCTCTGTGCCCAATGATGATAGGGGCCTAAGTTCCAGGTGCGCAAGCCCAAGGAACGGCCCACATACTATCCTGACGGGCCTCCGGGACCCCCTTCGAGCACTAGCAGAGCAGGTTGAGAGAGTGTGGCGCGTCTGGGCACCCCTTCCCTTCCCAACCTTCCCGTACCCCTCTGACAGATTCACCGGCACGTACCCACGCGCCCCTCCCTCTCCTGGCACCATGGACGTAGGCCAGGAGATAGAAAAACTCGTCCTTGCAGTACAAACGTTGGCCCTGCAGATAAAAGATCTGCAGGAACAACACACCAATTTGGCTGCAGCAGTCGCCCAGCAGCCGGTGGCCCCGCTTTTGGCCCCGGCAGCAGGGGCCCCTCCTGTGGCCGCAGCGGCAGACCCAGCTGCTATTGGGGCCCCAGGAGCAGGGCCTCCCATGCCTCCAGCCCTGGGACTCCCAAGGGAGCCGCGAGGACCCCGTATCGACAAATTTCAAGGGGACCGGAAGTCTTGCCGTGCCTTCCTTGCCTTATGCGACTTAACTTTTACCACCCAAGCCGCCACCTACCCCACGGAAGATCTGAAGGTGGCATTTATCATTGGAAACCTGGGCGGAGTGGCGCTAGAATGGGCCACTAATTTGTTGACCAGTAAAAGCCCATTATTAACGAATTACCAGCAGTTTTTGACAGAGTTCCGATTTTTATTTGATCACCCGCACCGCCTACGAGATGCAGAGACGGCCATCCTGAATCTCCGTCAAGGGCGTATGCCCCTTATCGAGTATATCACCCACTTCCAACACTTAGCCCTAGAGCTACGTTGGTCCGAGGATGCCCTCCGGGTCCATTTTCGAAAAGGATTAGCGGAGGAAATCAAGGACCAGCTCTCCTATACCGCCCTTCCCGAAACGTGGGCCGCCATCGCTACGTTGAGCCTACAAATAGAGGCACGCCTCGCGGAACGACGACGAGAGAAACGACAAGAGGTGCGCACCTTCTCTAGTCGGCCCATCTCCTTCTCTCCCTCCGGGACGGATGTCTCCGGGGGCACCCCCCCCGACGTTGAGCCGATGCAAGTAGGGGCCTCTAGGGGACCCGTTCCCCTCGAAGAACGAGAACGAAGGCGCCGCACCCGGGCCTGTTTTTATTGTGGCGAGCCCGGGCACTTCATTCAAGAATGCCCAGCGGTTCCCCCTACTCGGCGACAGGCGGGAAATGCCAGGGGCCGCGACGGTCAGGGAACGTCTCGGCCCTAAATACTAGTCCCTCCGTAACCATCCGAGTCTTGCCACACTTACGCCTTCCCGTGACAATTCAAACCTCCTTACACCGATCGATGATAGTATGGGCGCTGGTGGACTCGGGAGCCTCCTCCAATTTTATGGATCTGTCCCTGAGTCAACGTCATCGAATTCCAATACAAGACAAACCCTGTCCAGAAGCCGTCCAGACCATTGATGGATCTCCCCTTGCATCCGGTCCCGTTACGCAGCAAACGGGACTTTTGGAATGTGGGATAGGGGCTCACCAGGAAAGACTAGCATTCGACGTAATTCATACCCCTCTTTTCCTTGTAGTCTTGGGCCTCCCTTGGCTGGTGCGGCATGACCCCTGTATTCAGTGGACCCAGCGGCGAGTCCGCTTTACATCCCCATATTGCAAACAACATTGTTATCCAATTCCTCCTCCACAAAAGATTCTAACCACTATTCCGCGACCCCTCCAGGGAAAAGAACAACTTCTGCCTCGCGAATATCATGACCTGCGAGAAGTATTTAACAAGACTGCTGCCGCCCAACTACCCCCGCATCGACCCTACGATTGTCCCATTGAATTAGCTCCAGGTACAGAGCCCCCCTTCGGGCGTATTTATGCACTCTCCGCCCCAGAATTAAGAGAATTACGAGCCTACTTGGATGAGGCCCTTGCAAATGGCTTCATCCGACATTCCACCTCCCCTGCGGGAGCCCCCATCTTTTTCGTGCCCAAAAAGGATGGGGGACTGCGCCCTTGCGTGGATTATCGAGGGCTAAACAGCGTGACAATTAAGAATCGCTACCCGCTCCCCCTCATTCCGGAGCTACTTAACCGCCTCCAGGGGGCCCAAATTTATACTAAATTGGATCTCCGAGGAGCCTACAATCTTCTTCGCATGAGACACGGGGACGAATGGAAAACCGCCTTCCGAACCCGGTACGGGCATTTCGAATACCTGGTGATGCCGTTTGGCCTGGCTAACGCTCCTGCTGCCTTCCAGCATTTCATTAATGACATCTTCCGGGATATTTTGGATACCTTTGTTATCGCTTACCTAGATGACATCTTAATCTACTCCTCCTCCTATGCCCAACACGTACAACACGTTCGCCAGGTCTTACAACGACTGCGACAGCATCATCTATACTGCAGACAAGACAAATGTGCCTTTCACATTACAGTGGTGGAATTCCTGGGGTTCGTCATTAGCCCAGAGGGAATCAAGATGGACCACAAGAAGGTATGTGCCATCCAACAATGGCCCCCCCCTCGGTCCGTGAAGGCCTTACAGCGGTTTTTGGGCAGTACGAACTATTACCGACAATATATCCCCCATTATGCCGAAGTAACCAGTTCGTTAACGCAACTATTGAAGAAAAACTGCCCCTATGCCTGGGAAGCGAAGCAAGAGCGGAGCTTCCAGCAATTAAAGCAAGCCTTCATGCAAGCCCCATTACTACAGCATCCTGACTTCCAAAAACCCTTTTTTGTAGAGGCGGATGCATCTAGCCTTGCCATCGGGGCCGTATTGCTACAACAGAAAGCGAAACAACTACCACAACCCTGCGCATATTATTCTCGGCAACTATCCCCTGCCGAAAGGAACTATACAGTGTTCGACCGTGAACTTCTAGCTATAAAGGCGGCCTTTGAGGCATGGCGCCATTACTTGGAAGGGGCCCAACATACTATCACCGTAACCACGGATCATAAAAATTTAACCTTTCTACGCACCGCGCAGATTACAAATCCACGACATGCCAGGTGGGCACTCTTCTTCGCCCGTTTTTCTTTTGTTATTCAATATCGTCCCGGGAAGATGAACCTTCTAGCTGATGCCCTGTCCCGTTACAATGAAGGAAAGGAAGCCGATGATCGACCCCGAGGCCCTATCCTCGATGCCCAGGTATTCGCAGCCACGCTCCCCACAGTAGAACAGCTCCGGCAGCAATCAATACGAGAACTCCAGACGTTGAATGACCCTGATATCACCGTACAGGACGGGTTGTATAAAAAAGGGCACCAAATAGTGGTTCCTCCCTCGTGTCGAGCCCAACTACTGTGGGCACATCATGATGCCCCTTTAGCAGGCCACCCCGGAAATGAACGTACCTTGACCCTTCTCCAGCGCCAGTTTTGGTGGCCATCAATGAGCAAAGATGTCAAACACCATATCCAAGCCTGTTCAACGTGTGCCCGCACGAAGGTAGTTCGCAAAAACCCCACAGGCCTGTTACAACTTAACCCCACGCCGGCAGGGCCCTGGCAACGTCTTGGCTTAGACTTCATCGTGGAACTCCCATCATCTCGCGGCTATGATACGGTCCTTGTGGTCATCGATCACTTTTCGAAATTAGGGCACTTCGTGGCATGTAAAGGACTCCCTACAGCACACAAGACTGCCCTACTCTTCATACGGCATATCGTAAAACTCCACGGATGGCCCCAGGAACTAGTAAGTGATCGAGGAACCCAATTCGTCTCACGATTCTGGAGAGCACTGTTTAAAGCCCTTCAAGTGCAACTCAAACCCACAACTGCGTACCACCCACAAGCCAACGGCCAGGTGGAACGAGTCAACCAGACGCTAGAGCAGTATTTACGATGCTACATAAGTTACCTCCAGGACGACTGGTATACATGGTTACCGCTGGCGGAATTTGCGTACAACAATGCCCTTAATGCGTCCCTTGGTAATTCCCCATTTTTTATTACGTACGGGTATCACCCACAACTCGTAGCACCAGACCTTCCGTCTATCCAAGTACCAGCCGCTGGAGCCCTGGCACAGCAGCTGCAACAAGTCCACGCACTTGCCAAAGAAACCCTAGACAAAGCACGGCAACAATATAAGCGATACGCAGACCAACACCGTCAACCGGCACCCTTGTTACAACCAGGAGACTATGTCTGGCTAGATCGGCGACACTACCCATCACAGCGGCCATCCGCCAAGTTAGATCACCGCTACCTCGGACCCTTTCCCATCGCTAAAAGGATAAACGACGTAACTTATACGCTTCAATTGCCTTCGAAGATGCGAATCCATCCCACCTTCCATGTCTCCCTCCTCAAACCTGCGACCATCTCGCCCAACGATGCTATCATCGAACCCGCGCCCCAACCTAACCCTGATGCCGTCGACCCCATCTATGAGGTCCGTGAAATCCTCGATGCCAAACACATACGGGGGCGTCTATGCTACCTCATTGACTGGCGGGGCTTCGGCCCCGAAGAACGTTCCTGGGAGCCGGCGGCCCATGTCTCCGCCCCACGCCTCCTCCGACTATTCTATAGGCGCCACCCTGACAAGCCAGGGTCTACGCAGCGACGGAGGGGGGGGGGCCTCGAGGGGGGGATCCTGTCAGCCGCCGCGGCCGCTTCTCGACGCGGCGGCCGCCCTCCACGGCCCCAGGCCCCGCCCCCGGCAGTTCCCCAGCATCGCAAACCTTGGTGCGGCGTTCGGGGCCGCAGACGCAGGCGGAAGCCACACCCGACGCCGCACACCCCGCCCCCGACAGGCCATTGCCAAAGGCCACGCCCCCGCGGCGTGCAGGGACGCCGACACCTACAACGGCGACGCCCGCCCAGGCAGGGCCCCGCCCACCGCTGCGCCGCTCAGCACGCTTGCGGGGGCGTGCAGAGGGCGGGGCTGCTCCTATTTAAGCTGGCTGGCTCAGTAGCTCTGGGCCGGTGAACAGAGCCTAGCCTGGATGAACTAGCCCCCTCCCTGTTGCCTGAAGCTAAGTATTGCGATTGAACTTCTCTTGTCTGTATCCTCCCTGTTGCCCTTGTCTCCCCTCCTTGTTCCCCATTGTGGTTGTATCAGCGACTGTGTCCTTAGACAAAGCATCTGTTTGATTGGAAACCAGACCCTGCCTCCCTGTGAAAGCTTGGGTGAGTGGAGTGAAGGGGCCTGCGGGCCTGGCGCTTCTGTTCCCCCCTGGGACCCGTCTCTCCCCGTTCCCTGTGGCTGTGTGTAAGTCCCTGCATCCCTGTCCCCTGTACTCCTGGGTCCTTGCCTCCGCTCCCTTGCACCACTCCTCACTATTACCTCCCTCCCCTGTGGTTGTGAACGTCGTGTGTATAGTAAAAAGCTCTGTGCCCAATGATGATAGGGGCCTAAGTTCCAGGTGCGCAAGCCCAAGGAACGGCCCACATACTATCCTGACGGGCCTCCGGGACCCCCTTCGAGCACTATCAGAGCCAGTTGAGAGAGTGTGGTGCGTCTGGGCACCCCTTCCCTTCCCAACCTTCCCGTACCCCTCTGACAGGAAGGGAGTAGGGGGGTAGGACTTTCTCTCTCAGTGAGAGGGGGGGAGAGAGGCCGAGGGGGGTGGGAATTAACCCTCCACTGCCAGAGGAGGGTCAGGGGGAGGTGAGGTGGGGGGATTGTTTAGGGGGGTGGGCTGTGCCTCCTGGTGAGATGGGGAGGCATAGCCTGAATGGATGGGAGGGGTTGTAGTGCTGTGGACTCCCTGTGAGAGGGGGAGTCCCAGGGGTTGGGGGGAGAGTAGGGTGGGGGGAGGGTTCTCCCTCACACCCTGGGTGGGACATCAAGGGAGGGGGGGCTGGAGTGGCAGCCAGGGGTGGGTGGGCGTGTCTATTGGGGTTGTGACGGGCCAGGGGAGGTATGGTCTCAGGGGGAGGGGAGGGAGAGTGGTGAGGCAGGATAGGTGCTTAGTGCACAACCTGCTTACCTCTCCCCCAGCAGATGAGCAGGAGGAACTTGATCAGGGGGCCCTTGGTTCGGTGTTGGTGCTGTTAAAAGTGAGATCAGTGGCAAATAAAGCAACAACCGTCTAGGAGGTAATCCTGGACCATGCCGCTGATCTCACGTGTATCACGGAGACCTGGATGGACAATGAATCAGCCAATTCTGGCTGATCTTGTCCCAGTTGGGTATTCCATGCTGCACCAGCTGCGGCCGGAGGGATGGGGGGAGAGGGGGAGCGGTGTGGCAATGGTTTTTAAAGAGGGGTGGTCTGCGAGGAGGTATCCAGTGCGCTCCATGGTAGGTATTGAGAGTCTTCATCTTGTGTTTGATTTGGCAGGGGACAGTTTGGGTGTGCTACTGGTATACCGTGCGCCTACCAGTCTCATAGCCTCCCTGCAAGCTCTGGCGGAGGCTGTGTCAGAGGTAGTGTTGTGGTCGTCCTTGAGGACCTCAACATTTATGCTGATGCAATCCTTGGGGGGGCCGAGCATGAGTTCATGGCCACCATGGGCCTGTCCCAGAGGGTCAACGGCCTGACACATCTTGGAGGACATACCTTGAACCTCATGTTTTGCACTGGCCTTGAGGCAAGTGGTCCGTTAATGGGGGAGATATCAGCTGTGCTCTTGTCATGGCTGGACCATTACCTCATGCAGACCTCCCTTTTAGCACATGTCTGCCCCCAGAAGGGTGCAGAACCTATTAGGATGGTCCGCCCCTGGAGGCTGTTGGACCTAGGGTGGTTTCTAGGAGTTCTGGGGGAGTTACCCTCTGACCTCAATGACCATCACATCGATGACCTTGTCAAGCTGTGGAAAACCTTGCTGACGGAGGCCATCGATCAAACGGCTCCCAGGCATCCGTTGCCCAGGCGGAGGCTCCGCAGGCCTCCTTGGTTCTCTGAGGAGCTGCGGATGCTGAAGCAGGAGGGGCGACGGTTGGAGTGACGGTGGCTTCATTCTTGGGCTGAAGCCGACAGATTGCAGCATAGAACTAGTTTATGAGCCTATGTCGTGGCTATGCGGGAAGCAAAGAGGGAGTTCTTTGCTACCCTCATAGCATCCACTAAATCTCATCCAGCGGAGCTGTTCTGGGTTGTACGAGGGCTGGTCAGTCCGGCCTCCCTCAACCCTGGAGTTCAGTCATCATCTGCCCGCTGTGACCTTTTTGCAGATTATTTTGCAGAGAAAATTGCTCGTATTCATCAAGACCTCGATGCCGCACTTAATACAGTGGAGGAGGTAGAGGTGGTAGAAACCTTGCCTTGTCCAATTTTATGGGATCAGTTTCAGTCAGTGACACCTGCTGATGTGGTGGCAGTGCTGGGGGATGTTTGAGCCACCTCTTGTGAATTAGATCGGTGCCCTTCCTGACTGATTAAGACCTGCCGGGAGACAATGGGGCCGTTGCTGCCTGGGGTGGTCAATGCCTCCCTGCGGGAGGCCAGAATGCCGAGCTGCCTCAAGGAGGCGGTGGTACGGCCTTTGCTCAAGAAACCATCACTTGATGTTGACTCCCCTACCAGTTATCGGCCTGTCTCTAACCTTCCCTTTTTAGGGAAGTTTATTGAATGGGTAGTGGCTCAGCAGCTCCAAGGGCATCTCAACTGCATCGGTTATCTGGATCCCTCGCAGTCTGGCTTTCGTCCAGGGCATGGCACTGAGACAGCATTAGTGGCTTTGGTCGATGAGCTGCATCGTGAAAAGGATAAGGGTCGGTTGACCCTTTTGGTACTATTAGTTCTGTCTGCTGCATTTGATACCGTTGATCACGAGATGTTGGTGATGCGCCTGTGGGACAGTGCGGGGGTGGGCGGGATCGTTTTGAATGGTTCTGCTCATTCCTGACTGGGAGAATTCAGGACTAGCCCAAGGGTTTGAGCCAAGCCTTGCTGTGGGGCCCCAAAGGCTGACCGGTGGAACCTTATGGGTGGCAGAGCTCTAGGGAGGGGCTTGTACATTGTAGGCGGAGCCCTGGCAGAGCTCTAGTGAGTGGCTTGTCCATTGTAGGCAGAGCCTCCAAAAATCCAGCAAAAAAGAGTTTTCAGCATTAAGATATGATGGACAGAACATTAGTTTACACTGGGAACTCCTTGCTGCTGAGTAAAACCCGGCCACTTGGGAGACTGAGAGAACCCTCTTACTAGCATCTCATCAAGTAAGTGGATGGGACTCAAGTAGGACAACTCTCTCTCTCTCCATCATTGGTAGTGCATAGCAGGATAAAAAATTCCCATTCACATATTTAAAACATACAAAACCTCTGGGCCACATCAAAATAGCTGCATGCTATTATACCTGATGCCTGATCACACAAGCACGTTCATATTTAGTAACAACAGAACACATGTCTTATTCAACAAATGTTAGGATTGTATTTGTTATTGGGAATAACACCCAAGTCAAACTGAGAAACTTTCAACATTGCACATTGGAACATGAGGGAAAATATATACCCAAGTCCCTCACCCTGTAAACCTTTGGAACACTGAACATAAACATTGTACATAAAAACAACAGAAGAACTAACTTGACTCATTTGAGTTCCTGGTCACATAAACATTGCACATAAAAGCAACAGAAGAACTAACTTGGCTCTTTTGAAATCATGGTCAGTTTAGTGGTCAAGGTCATTTCAACAGAGAATTTAATTACATTGGAACCTTTCTAGCTTTCATTGCAGCAAACTCAACTATAAGATCGCTGAAGTCCAGAGACTGAGCAATATTGTGATTGATAGAAAGGCGTGCAAGACCAACAAGCCGCTCCTGGATCATTGTGGATCTGAGATAGGTCTTTATTAGCTTTAGTTTTGAGAAACTACGCTCTGCAGATGCTACCGTGACTGGGATAGTCAATAAGATCCTCAATGCAATAGCTGTGAATGGATACAGATCAAGCAACGTGTTTTTATTAATGTACTTCAAGACCTGTAGAGCCGTGTCTTCTCTTTTAACCAACTGTGACAGTCTCTGGAGTTCTATACAGAGCTCTTCACCATCAATATCGGCACTTTGGCCAGCGGCATCACTCAGCAAGACTTGCAGATCTTTGCAGCTTTTTTTTTCTTTTATTTGGCCAATGTTGTATAGGAAGTCAAAATCTTTCCTGTGTTGGCTGTAAAGTTGAAATCTTTCTTCTATTGATTTTTGTGCCGTGTCAACAATTGTTAGGAAATATTCTGCTCTGAAAGACTGCTATGCATCCATGACTGGTTCATCTCTTGCCTCGTAGTCAAAAGTTCTCTTCTTTCTAGCTATGCGCTGCTGCCTCCGTTGGAATACAGGCTCCACATCCATCCATCTCCTGTTCAATCTCTGTGGCTTTGCTGACTGCAGACATGAAACCATTCTCCCTGTACTCACTCAAAAAAGACTGCAGATGTTTAATATGTTGCAGGACAATGTCAAGCTGCATCCTGGAATCTTGCATTACTTTGCTCACCACATTCACCTCAACCAAGATATCATACCACACTACCAGACTGACCAGGAACTCAAAAGACCCAAGATCATTGTTGGCTAAAGAAATGGCCTCAGTTTGAATTGCAGCATCATTGGTTGCCTCTGCAACTTCCAACAGGGCTTCCTAAATGGCAGGTACTTGGTAGCGAACAGTCTTTATGCTTTCAACTCGGCACTCCCACCGAGTCAGTGAAGGCACATTGTCCTTCAAAATCTTTCATCTGCCTGTAGAGGCAGCAAAGATGTTGTAAACCCTCTTCAACAGACTAAAGAATGTTATAGCTCTTGCACATGACTTTGCAGCATCTCCCAACACCAAGTTCAAGGTATGGCTGCCACATGGGGAAAAAAACACTCTTGGGTTCTCCTGCAGGATTCTTGCCTGAACACCTTGGTTGCGTCCTTTCATGTTGGACCCATTGTCATATCCCTGGCCATGGCAATCCTGTATGTTGTTCAGTCCTAAAGTGTCAAGTTCTTTGAGCAGCTTGTCCATTTGTCCTTTTCCAGTGGTATCCTGCACAGCCAAGAAATCAGCAAAATGCTCCACAATCTCAACATCTGCATCAGTTTCTGCAGTCTTAACAATCCTTAAAATAACTGACAACTGCTCTACATGGCTTATGTCAGGTGTACAGTCTAAAATTAC
>QEPC01006735.1:11987-33239 GCA_003113815.1 Sphenodon punctatus | reverse complement strand
GTCTCTGTCCAAGCCCCCACCCAGCACCCCCAAGCCCCATCCCCCCAAAATCTGTGCCCACCTGCTGCTCTCAGTGCAGTCTCCAACCTGCAACGGCGGCGCGGGGCCATGTGCCTGGGTGCCGGTGGCACATACCTCGGGCCGGCCCTGGGAGAATTCAGCGGGTGGTGCTCGGTGATCATTTTTCATCTCACTGAGACTTCTTGTGTGGGGTCCCGCAGGATTCTGTTCTGTCTCCTCTCCTGTTCAATGTGTACATGCAGCTGCTCGGCGAGGTAATCAGGGGGTATGGGGTGAGGTGTCATCAGTATGTGGATGGCACCCAACTGTACCTCTCAGTTTCAACTGACCCAGGCCTGGCTGTCTCAGTGCTTAGCTGGTGTCTGGCAGCTCTGAGGGACTGGATGAGGGCTAATTGACTGCGACTGAATCCTGACAAGATGGAGGTGATGTTAGTGGGTAAGTCGATGGAGATGGCGACCCCCTTGGTTGAGGAGGTTTGCCCACCACTGACTTCCCAGGTGCAGAACCTGGGGGTGGTCCGCGATGCGCAGCTCTGCCTGGATCTCCAGGTGGAGGCTGTGGCGAGGAGTGCCTTTCGCTAGTTACATCTGGTGCGGCAGCTTTGGCTGCTGGTTTTGGTTCGAGATCTGGTCACGATCATCCATGCTTTTATCACCTCTCTGTTAGACTACTGTAACGCGCTCTATGTGGGGCTACCTATGGTGACGGCCCAGAAGCTGCAGTTGGTGCAGAATGCGGTGGCCCAGCTCCTGGTGGGGCTGGGCTGCCGTGAGCACATTACACCTGTGCTCCGATCTCTGCACTGGCTGCCAATAGTCTTCCGGGCCTGATTCAAAGTATTGGTTTTGACCTATAAAGCCTTACACAGACTGGGACCTGTCTATTTGTGAGACCGCCTCACACCCTGGGTTCTGGACCAGCCCCTGCAGTCATCTGAGGGCGCCCTGTTGGAGGTTTCTCGGGTTTCCCGAGGGGGCCACGTGGGACAGGGCATTCTCAATGCCCACACCGCACCTTTGGAACTCCCTCCCGGTGGTGGTCTGTCTGGCCCCACACCTCCCGGGTTTCCGTAGGAACTGTAAGTCCTGGCTGTTCCATCAGGCATTTGGCGAGGGAGAAGGGGGGGGGGGTCAAGGGTTTTTTCTCCCCATTTTTATTGTTTGTTTTTGCTATTTAAGGTTTTTATATATTTGATATTGTATTTTTATTTATTGATTTGTTAGCCGCCCCAGGCTGCCTGTGGCAGGCGAGGCAGGCTATAATTTTTTAAAATAAATAAATAATAAAACATGGACTTGCACATTTGTTCACCCCACTATCCCTGCCTCAGGGCAGGGGTTTCCATGGCCAAGTGCCATGGTTGGTTATCATGGCTGCCTGTCATATTGGGAGGGCAGGGCAATGGGAGCAGGTCAGGTGTGGAGCCAGCTGCCTGCAGATAGGTTTCACCAACTGAGGCGGGGGATGTCCTTGGAGCCATGTGGGCAACCAGTTGTAAATTAGATCCTTGCCTGTCTTGGTTGGTGCAAGCTGGCTGTGAGGGACTGGGGCCTTTACTGTCTGAGATTGCCAGTGGGTGGGTTGCAAGACAGCTCTCCGGCCACAGGCATGTTAGTTTGGTGCAAGGCCAGGAAGTCCCCGGGATACCCGTATGTCTGTTTTTACTAGTGCTGAAATGCTGTATTAGAAACTCGGTATTAGAGCTGTTTGCAGGCCATTTGTGGGCGGAGGCGATGGAGGTGGCTACCAGCACAACTACAAGGTCCATCCCAGCTCCTCCCTCTGTAACCGACCCACCAAATACCTGTCCTTATCTCCCACCCCCTCTCTCCCCTCCCCTCCCATTCCCCTTTCTGACCACTCCTTCAATGTATCTCTTCCTAACTCCTCCCCCTCCTCCTCCCTACCCCTCAGTTGGGGTTACCAAAAACTCTGTCCTTGGCCCAACTCTCTATCTACACCCAATCCCTAGGCAAACTCATTGCCTCCCACAGTTTCCAATACCACCTTTACGCTGATGACACTCAACTCTATCTCTCCACTCCTTCCCTCTCCTCCTCTGTTCAAGCTCGTCTCACCAACTGTCTCTGATATCTCCGCTGAATGTCTCAACGCCACCTCAAACTGAACATGGTGAAAACTGGACCCCTTATCTTCCCTCCCAATCCTTCCTCTTCCTCTTCCCTGTCATTTGCCATTGACGGGGTCTCCACTCTCCCTGTTCCCCGAGCCCGTAGCTTGGGCTTCATCTTCGACTTGCACCTTACCTTCAAACCCTACATTGACTCCGTGGCCAAATCCTGCTGCTTCTCCCTCCACAACATTGCTAAGATCCTCCTTTTTCTGTCTGTCTCCTCTGCCAAAACTCTCATCCATGCCCTAGTCATCTTATGCCTCGACTATTGTAACCTCCTCCTCGCTGGCCTTCCCCACTCTCACCTTTCTTCCCTCATCTCTGTTCAAAACTCTGCTGCCAGGATCATCCACCTAGCACATTGCTTTGACCACGTGCAGCCTCTCCTCTCTCCACTGGCTCCCACTTCCTGAGCGTATTCTGCACAAGCTCCTTGTCTTCACCTAAAAAGTCCTTCACAACCTTGCTCCCCTCTAGCTCTCTGCACTGATCTCCCTCCGAACCCCTGTTTGAGCACTCTGCTCCTCTTCCATCCCCTCCCTATTCCTCCCATGCCTCCCCTGCTCCCCCAACCGCCTTCGTCCCTTCTCCCTCACTGCCCCGCACGCCTGGAACTCCCTCCCTGCCCACATCCGACTTGCCCTCTCCCTTCGTACCTTCAAGTCCCTCCTCAAAACCCACTTCTTCCACTCCACCCTTCCTAACTCCTGCCAATCATCCCCACCCAGGATTATCCCTCACCTGCTATCTGCAAACTCCCAATGTACTGTAACCAGCCAAGAATGTGTACCTGAGTTGCATCCCTTTCTCCCCTTCCCTGTCTCCCCTCCCCCTGTCTTTAGATTGTAAGCTCTCAGGCAGGGACCTGTCTATCTTATTCTCTGTAAAGCGCCAGGTACATCGCTTGCGCTATATAAAAGCTAATAATAATAATAATTAATAAATCATAAATTACTTGTTTTTACCGAGTATCTCAGTATTCAGCTCAGTTTTACCGAGTACCGAATAACCTAGGAATTGGCCAGGTACTTACTCCAGGTACTTACTTGATCCAATATTCTGTAACAGAGTAACTGGGCAACAGTCATATGGGGCTTTTCCTGCAATATATGGGGCTTTTCTGGGTCTATATGAGGGAACTCGGTACTCGGAAAATATTTGGTCGGCACTCAGTTTTACTTTTCTGAGTATTTTACCAAGTATTGAATATTTGGCTGAGTTACTGAGGACTGGCCGAACACTCGGAGTTAATCCTCAGAAACTTGGAAATACTTTGATTTTTTTTACTATTTAGTGTCATTAATTATTTATTATTATTATTATTATTATCAAACATTTATATAGCGCCAGCAATGTACCTGGCACTTTACAAAGTAATGGAATAGACACGGTCCCTGCCCTAGGACTTACAATCTGAGAGATGGGGGTGGGGTGGGGGAGACAAAGGAAGGGGAACAGAGGGAGAGACAAGGAGTGTAACATTCACGAAGATGCGAGGTCCCAGGTGCACGTGCTTGGCTTGGTTATATCGAGAATGATGGCTGACTGGTCTGTGTGGTGAGGATATGAGTACACAAACCTCAGGCAACAGATTGTACTGAATGGAGGATACCAGCAGGAGTTAGGTGAGGGGAGTGAGGAGTCGGGGAGGGCAGAGCGGAAGAGGTGGGTCTTGAGGAGGGATTTGAGGGTACGAAGGGAAGGAGCCTAGTTTTTACCCAAAGTTTAAACAGATTGTGATATTTTCTGTGCTCACTTGTGTGCAGTGGAAAGAATGCATGCAGAACTAAAAGTTTTTCAGAAGAATCTGCTGACTTGTTTGGATTATTTCATGCATTCTGAGATTCAAGTTCATGCTGAAGTTTCCACTCCAGTTTCACTCATGACAAGCTAGGGAAGGCCTGATGGAAGAGGTGGGTTTTCAGGAGGGATTTGAAAGTTGGAAGGGAGGGAACAGAGCAAACTTAACCAGGGAGGGAGTTCCAGGTATGAGGGGCAGTAAGGGAGAAGGGGCAAAAACCTTTACAGGAGCAAGGGGGTTGTGAGCAGGCAAGGGTGGGGGCAGAGGAGGAGAAAAGCTCCCAGGCAGGAATGTGGTGGGATACAAGAGCGGAGAGATATGGGGGAACAAGGCCATGAAAAAGCCTGGAAGGTGAAGACCAGGAGCTTGTGCTGTATGCGTTCATGTAGAGGGAGCCAGTGTAGGGCAGAGAGGAGGGGCTGAACATGTTCAAAGCAATAGGTAAGATGGATGATTTTGGCTGCGGAGCTCTGAACAGAGTTGAGGGGACAAGATTAGAGCAGGGGAGGCCAGTAAGGAGGACGTTGCAGTAGTCAAGGTGAGAGATGACTAAAGCATGGACTAGGGTTTTTGTGGTGGCAATAATAAGGCACGGCTGGATTTTAGCAATATTTTACAGAGCAAAGCAACAAGATTTAGCAACAGCCTGGATCTGAGACTTAAAGGAGAGAGAGGAGTCAAAGATAAATCCCAGGCTACGTGCCTGAGACTGGATGGTGATTCCCTCAATAGAAATTGAGAGAGAAGTAGGAGGGGAACGTTTGAGGGGAAAGATGAGGAGTTCAGTCTTGGCCATAATAAGCTTGAGTTGGTGGTGAGACAGCCAGGCAGAGGTGTCAGCAAGACAGTCAGCAATGTGAATCTGGATGGGGCGGGGGAGAGCATGGGAGTGGAGAGAGAGAGAGAGAGAGTTGCGTGTCATCAGCATACAGGTGATACTGGAAGCTGTGGGATTCAATGAGTTTACCCAGAGAAACTGTGTAAAGGGATAAGATAATGGGATCCAGGACAGAGCCTTGGGGAACTCCCACAGAGCGGGGAAGCAACATAGAGGAGGTACCAGCAAGAGAAACTTTGAAGGAGCAGTTTGAGAGATACGAAAAGAACCAGTTGAGAACTGTGTCCCAGAAATGAAGGTCGACAGTGTCAAAGGTGGCAGAAAGATCGAGGACAAGAACAGACTAGAGGCCCTTAGACTTAGTTAAGAGAATGTCATTGGTTATTTCGGCAAGGGCAATCTCAGTCAAGTGGAGAGGGCACAAGTCCGCTTGGTGGGGTTCAAGGGAGGAATTTGAAGTAGGAAATCAAGACAGTCCAGGAGCTTGGAAGGAAAGGGTAGGAGGAAAATGGGGTGATAGCTGGAAGGGTCAGAGCGGTCAAGAGTAGTCTTTAGGTCTGTATTCACTGTGGTTTTTTAAAAATTAATTGCATATTCCATACTAATATATGAAAATCTTAAGAGCGGCCCTGCCCCATCTCAGTATAAAAGTCCACCAGCTGACACTGCACAACACCCATCTTTGCAGGCAGGTTTTTGGTACATTCACACTGAACCTGGACTCCAGGGGAAGGCAACCCTGCTGGGTTCTATCATGGTATTGCTAGGAACAACCCTATGCACAGCTACAAACCCCTTCTGACAACAGTTGACCCACAACCAAAGTCAGTATGGCCTGCCCATCCCCCCAGGACCTGGGTTTGGGTGAATATGCCCTAAGTCACCTCTTCTTCTTTTGAAAAATTCACACGAGTACCAAGTCATTAAATTTAGTCTACAAAATATGGAGTAGAGCAGGAGAATTACTTAGCCACGCAGAGACAGTGCATCTCTTGCATCCCTCACTAGCAGCTGGAAGCTTTTGATGCATAATTTCCTGGCATGGCCTAAGCAAGCTCCTCCCCCATTTGCCCACTCCAGGGATGTCCTTAAGCCTGCATTAGGGCCCACGGGAAGAGGGGCCTCACAAGGGTCTCTGCATTAACTTGTGGGCAGGTGCGCCCTGAGACTCTGGCTCTGAGACTCTGGTGAGGCACGGGGACTTTATATGTTTTTCTTTGCAGTGAGCCACATGATTTCTAAGGAGCTTCTGGCTTAGGCAAAAGCTTGCTCTCTCCCCCACTATTTCTAGTCATAGTAGGTGAGTGTTCTGTACTGATCCATAATCTAGCCACTGCACTGATGAGCAGGTGGTGTCTGTTTCCTCCACGTTCTGGTTACATTGTCCATGTGATTTTACTGTGCTCTCTCCCCATGTCACAGCTGCAATGAATTCCCGCCATTTCCCTGCCCGTACTGTCCTGTTTGAAAGGGAGCCGAGTGGCGTGACATACCGGGTGCCTGCTCTCCTCTACATCCCCTGTGTGGCCAAATTGCTGGCCTTTGCCGAGGAGCGGTTGCGAGTTGATGATGCCCATGCCAACCTGTTGGTGCTGAGGAGGGGAACCTTCTACAGGAACGATGTGGAGGTGAGTATGTGCAGCCAGCTATGCTACCAACTGGACAGACTGCTGCTGGGATGGGCAAAGTACTGCTGAGGACAGCATGCTTTAGGGCAAGGTGTGGGAATACTCCCTGTGATGTTGTGGGTGATTCTGAGTCACCGTCTACCAGATCCTCTATTGTGTGGGAATCCCTGGGGAACTGTCACAAGTCACCGAACTTTGGAGATCCCTGAGGCTGGTGTGAGCTGTGCTCTAGAATGGGATGGGGATACAGATGGCACAACACCATCTCCCTTCTGCTCCTCAATATACAGTACAGAATTGGGCTGTTTGTACCTCCTCATATGTAGCAGGGTAGCTTGGAGGGAAGTGGGAGGTAAAAGGACAAAGCCACACAGCCCCTCTGGGAATAGCATCAAGGAGAGCTGGTTCGAGAGAAGGAAACCAAAGGCTTTTGCTCTGGATATAAACTTCCCTCAAGCTTCCCCACTCCATCCTTTTCTGTGCCAGTGGGAAGACATGCAAGCCCTTGAGACTGCAACTCTGACACACCATCGTTCCATGAACCCTTGCCCTATCTATGATGAGTTCACAGGCATGGTCTTCCTGTTCTTCATTGCTGTACTTGGCAAGACTCCTGAAGCCTATCAGATCATCACGGGCCAGAACGTCACCCGTCTCTGCTATGTGTCCAGTTCTGACCAGGGACTCAGCTGGAGCAAGGTCACTGACCTGACCCAGCAGGTCATTGGAAGATCCATCAAAGGTAAAGTCCCACCCAGAAGCTAGAGTGGGGGATGGAGGATGGAGGGAGGGAGTTTATGGAGGGTGGGATGAAATATTGCCCTTACCTGGAAGGTAGAAGGGAAACCACACATGCAAAAGCACCTTCTGAGGAAGGAAGTTGTATATAGGAGTCAGTGTGTTTGTGTGTCTATGTGTGTGGCAACTACTTCCCCATTCTTTGCTGCTGCCACACAACCCAAACCATAACTGTCATTGATCTATTCCAGGGGAAGGTACGGAGACTAAGGAGAGTAAAGGCAGAGGGTGATCGGGCGGCAGTGGAGCAGCTGGGGAGCATGGAAAGGACTCTGGACCTGCTGGCTTTGCTTCTCTTAGGGAAAAGCATGGGTTCTATAATGTAGGGCGGGAACAGGATTTGCTCAGGAGAGGAGACTCCCCACATCAGATTTGGGCCTGCTGTCCTCCTCTGCCACCCCCACCCCACCCCCAGCTCACCTTCCTGCCACTGTTGCTCTCTGACTCCAACTCTGACTTTCTGGGGAAGCAGCAGGAACAGAGGCAACAATGCAATTAAGGGGTGCACCAGAGTCACTGCACCTCCCCACCCTCCTGTCTCCTTGTGCTGCTGGGAACTGGGCACTACCCTCGTTTCCAGTAGTTGGAGTTGGTTTCCAGAGCTCTCTGGGGGATATACCCACTGACCTTGACAGCTGCTCAGGGCCGGCCCCAGGCATGTGCCACATGTGTGGCTGCACATGGCCCCATGGTCAGATGGGGCCCTGCACTTGCATGGCTGGGCAGCAGGCTCCAGCCAACTTCTCCCCCAATAAGTTCTTCTGCCTCCCCTCCCTGGCTCTGGTCCCCATCCCTCACCTGCCTCTGCCTCCTAGTAGTGCTCCAGCAGCAGCAGCAGTGGGGACATCAATTGGACTGGGAGATAAAGCTGTTTGTTTACAAACAACTCCTCCCCATGTGAGTGATCAGAAGGTTGTTACCTTGTAAAGAAGGTTCTTTGAGATAGCTCCGAACATTCTCACAACTGGGTTCTGCATGCTCACCCTATTCAAACAGACCACATGATGGTCTCAGGATCCTCTAGTATAAAAAGCACTCTCCCCCTCTGAATGACAGTTCCTTCCAACCCTTTCTAGGAATAAAAGAAATAAATTCCATGCAGGGCTGGAAGGGTGGGTGTTATGAGAATGTTTGGAGCCATCTCAAAGAACCTTGTTTACAAGGTAGCAACCTTCTGTTCTTCTTTGAGTGGCTCCTCACAGGCTATTTTTACATGGCTCCGCCGGGTTGGGGGGGGGCGTGGGCGCCAGTACATGGGCAGAGCATGCACATGGCTGCACATGCATCTCCGCTCACCCCCCACTCAACCACACCCACAGATTAACTGCCGTTTCCCCTGATTGCTCCGTGCGTGGGGACGAGTGGGGAGGTGAGTGGGGATGCATGTTAGGCGGGTGCACATGCACCCCCACTCACCATGGGCACATGCACCGCGTTGTTCACATGGGTCTCCCCACCCATGAACACACAGAAATCTGCATGTTCATGGGTGGGAGAGGCCCGTGTAAAAAGGGCCACATTCTCACAACTGTCTTACGTATACTATATTAGGTAGGAATTTAGAATGTAAGGCAATATCTATTCTGTCTTGGAAAATAAATCTGCAAATATGGTTCTGAGATTATTATGGCTGCTATTTCACTAACTCTTCTTAATGAAGTTATTGCTAACAGGAATACTGTCTTTAAACCCGCACCCCATAACCAGTTTATTTGCGCCCTCCATATAATTAATGCACGCTGCCCTGGGGCACAAATTAAATGGTTATGGGAGGGGGGCAGCGTGAATTGATTATATGGGGGTGGGGCGCAAATGAACTGATTATGGGGTGGGGGCAGCGTGAACTGATTATATATATATGTTTATTTTCATGGCATAATGCACTTAATAAGCTAGCTGCATTTTGGGTGTCTTGTGTGTTTGATAGCAGCACATCTGGACTGGTCGCACCGCATGGTGCACAAGGCACAGGCGGCACTGGCAGCAAGAAGCAACAGACCCTGGAGGCCAGACTGGCTAAGCTCACTCCCTCCTCCAGTAAGGCAGTGGACGCAGTCAGTCTCTCTGTGCCTGCCTCACTGCCCGCCTGGCTGCTCCTGCAGTGGAACCACTCCTGGGGAGTGGTGGTAGACGTTTGGCTGGGGAGGTTGTGGGGGGAAGCATTGGGAGGCCATGCTTGTCTATGGCCACTTGGCTGAGCATCAGGGAAGGCAGCCAAGGGGTGCCAAAAAAGAGAGGGGGGGAAGCACGGAGAGGCCATGCTTCTCCATGGTTGCTTGGAGGGGTGGATAATGGGAATCCTTCCTGTCCAGAGGGAGTAAAATTTATGTAAATTTACACCTTTACATAATTAGGTGTGGCCTGATTATGTAAATTAGGCCCTGCACCAAGACTTCGCACATGGCCTCACAAACCCTGGGGCCGGCCCTGCAGCTGCTCTATCAGTGACCTGGTCGCTTTGTGGAATGGCATTTTGGCCATGGCTATTGACATGGTTGCACCCAGGCATCTGCTCCCACTGCTTCATCAGCACAGATCCCCCTGGAATACGGAGGTCCGGAGGCAATTGAAGCCGGAGGGTAGCCGGTTAGACCGCAAGTGGCGCTCAACTCATGCTGAAGCTGACTGATTGCGGTATAGATTTTTTTTAAGGTCTAATCAGTGGCTGTGATGGTGGCAAAGAAGCTTTCTTCTCCATTAACATAACGTCTTCAAAGTCTTGTCCAGCTGAGCTGTTCTGGGTGGTGAGGAGCCTGGTTAATCCAGCCTGTATCCACCAGGTAATGGGGTCATCCATAGCCCGCTGTGACATTTTAATTAATTACTTTGCAGACAAAATCACTCGTATTCGCCATGACTTGGGTGCTGCCATTCTGCAGAGTCAGAGTTTAGGGTTATGGAAGCTCACTCTTGTCCTGTTTACCTGGATCAGTTTCAATTGGTATTGCCCACCGATGCGAGGGAGGTGCTTGGGGTGATGAGGGCAACTAGTTGTGAACTGAATTCTTGCCTGTTCTGGCTGGCAAAAGCCAGTCAGGAGACGCTGGGGCCATTGTTGGCTGGGGTTGTCAATGCTTCCCTTTGGGTGAGGAGGGTGTCGGATGACCTTAAAACTGTGGTGGTCTGGCCCCTGCTTAAGAAGCCATCTCTGGCACTGACACCCCAGCCAGGTATCAGCCAGTCTCTAACCTTCCCTTTTTAGGGTAGGTTATTGAATGAGTGTTTGTCAGACAGCTAATAGGAATATAAGTAGTGCCATACCGAGTCAGACCAATGGTCCATCAAGCCCAGCATCCAGTCTCTGACAGTGGCCAATTTCGGTCGCATGGGAGAAGTACCAGCAGTCACAATGGGCAATCCATCCCCTGTTGATCACTCCCTGCTCCCGACAGTAAGAAGTTCCCATTTCATAATCTACTTGTCTAATAGCCATTAATCAACCTATTCTCCAAGAACTCATCCAGTCCTTTTTTAAACGCAGCCATACTATTGGCCCTAACTTCCTCTTCCGCAGGGTCGGCCTTACTGCGGGGCAGTTTGGGGTGGCTGCCCTGGGCCCCACTCCTGCAGGGGGGGGCACACTCAGGGGCCCCAGCTCCCGGCCACTATCTGTCTCGGCGAAGGAGTGAGGAAGAGGCAGAGGCCCCGCCTCTCCCTCACTCCCTGGCCCCCTCCATTGCCTGTCAGTCTCAGGCAGGAAATGAGGGAGAGACGGACCTCTGCCTGTCTCTCACTCCCTGGCTGAGTCTGAGACAGACAGTGGAGGTGGCCTGGGAGTGAGGGAGAGGCAAGCACTGTGAAAAATGGCTGGGCTTAGGCAGAGGGGAGTGCCCCCTCCTCCCATCCCAGGCACAGGTACCGCCAACTGTGTGTTGAGTGAAAAAATACTTCCTTTTATTTGCTTTAAATCTGCCACCAGTTAGTTTCATTTAGTGTCTCCTTGTTCTATTACTGTTTGAGAGGGTAAATAAACATTCCCTATCTACTCATTCCACTCCACTCAAGATTTTATAAAACTCTATCATATCCCCCCTTAGTCTTCTCTTTTCCAAGCTGAAGAGTCCCAACCTATCAAGTCTCTCTTCATACGGAAGCCGTTCCAAACTCTTGATAATTTTTGTTGCCCTTCTCTGCACCTTTTCAAGTGGTACTATATCTTTTTTGAGATGGGGTGACCAGAATTGCACACCGTACTCAAGGTGCAGTCGCATCATCAATTTATATAGGGGCATTATGATATTTTCAGTTTTATTCTCTATCCTTTTCCAAATAATGCCTAACATTCTGTTTGTTTTTTTGACTGCTGCCATGCACTGAGCTAAGGATTTCAATGTATTGTCCACAATGACTACAAGGTCCTTTTCCTGAGTGGTTACTCCTAATTTAGAACTCAGCATTGTTTACATATGGTTTGGATTATTATTCCCTCTGTGCAACACTTACGTACTTGTCCACATTAAATTTCATCTGCCATTTAGATGCCCAATTACCTAGTGTCACAAGATCCTCTTGCAATTCTTCATAGTCCGCTCATGTTTTAACTACCTTGAATAATGTTATCTGAAAATTTGATCCTCACTCTTTACTCCTATTTTTCATTGATGAAGAAATTAAACAACACCAGACCCAGTACAGAGCCCTGCAGCACTCCACTATTTACTTCTCTCCATTGTGAAAACTGACCATTTGGTCCTATCCTTTGTTTCCTAGCCTTTAACCAGTTATCGATCCACAGTAGGACACAGCCCCTTATCCCATGATGACTTAGTTTCCTCAAGAGTCTCTCATGAGGGACCTTATCAAATGTTTTCTGAAAATCCAGATACACTGTATCTACTGACTCACCCTCCACATGCTTATTTACTCCTTCAAAAACTGCCAGTAGATTAGTGAGGCACGACTTCCCTTTGCTGAGTCCATGGGTAAAATCAGACATGACGCTAACCACCCTTTAACCACCCTTGGTGGTTATTTATGCACGTTGCAGGGCTGCATAGGGCACTAATACAGCCCTGCAACATGCATAAATAACCACCAAGGGTGGTTAAAGGGTGGTTAGCGTCATGTCTGTTTTCGCCCCTTGTTGACTTATCTCAATTTTTCCCTGTTTATCAATATGCCCAGTAATTCTGTTCTTGACAATCATCTCCACCAGTTTTCCTGGCACCGACATGAAGCTCACTGGTCTGTAGTTACCAGGACCACCTCTGGTAACTACATAGTTACCAGAGGTACATTCACTACCATCTAGTTCTCAGGTACCATGGCAGATTTCAGCGACAGATTACAATTTACCATTAGTAGGTCCAGAATTTCGTATTTGAGTTCCTTCAGAACTCAGGTGAATACCATCAGGTCCTGGAGATTTGTTACTATTCAATTTGTCAGCTAAAGGTACATCTCGATACTGTCAGATTCCTGGACCCATATCGGTCAGGATTTCATTCTCGGTATGGCACAAAGACTGTGCTTGTGGCTTTGGTCAATGACCTGCACCTGGAGATGGACAAAGGGAATTCTACCTTGTTGACCTTGTTAGATCTTTCTGCAGCCTTTGATACGATTGATCACAAGTTGTTGTTGACACAACTGCGGGACCTGGCGGGAGTGTGTGGAACTGCTTTTGAGTGGTTCCGCTCTTTCCTGTTAGGGAGGTCCCAGCGGGTGGTGATGGGTGATTGCTTGTTGACTTCTCAGGACTTTCCCTGTGATATCCTGCAGGGGTCTATTCTGTCCCCCTTCTTGTTCAATGTGTATCTGAGATCACTGAGTGAGGTCATTCAGAGGTTTGGGGTGAGGTGTCATCTATATGCTGACGACACTCAGCTTTACCTCTCTTTTTCATCTGACCCAGGTCATGCAGTCTTGGTGCTCACTCGATGTCTGGCTTCCGTTGGGGGCTGGATGTGGATGAACCATTGAAGCTGAATCCTGACAAGACTGAAGTGATGATGGTTGGCTGGTCCTGTGACTTTGAGGAGGTTGGGACACCTGTCACCGATGGGGTCCAGCCCCTCCTGGTCACTCAGGTTTGCAAGCTTGGAGTCCTTTTGGATCCCTTGCTGCACCTGAATGGTCAGGTGTTGGTGTTGGTGTTGGCCAGGAGCACCTTCCACTAACTCCAGCTGGTGAGGAGGCTGTGACTTTTTCTTTCTGATTCAGATCTGGCCACTGTCACCCATGCTTTCATCACCTCGAGCCTAAATTACTGCAATGCGCTCTATGTGGGGCTGCCCCGGACGACTGATCAGAAGCTGCAACTGGTGCAGAATGCGGTGGCTCAGCTCCTTTTGGGGACGAGTCACCAGGAGCACATTATACCAATGCTCTGAAGTCACTCTGCACTGACTGCCTATGGTTTTCCAGGCACAATTCAGGGTGCTGGTTTTGACCTTTGAAGCCCCAAATGGTTTGGGTCCCATATATCTGAAAGACTGTCTATCCTACCATGCCCCTTTGCAGCCTCTACAGTTGGCCAAGTGTGCCCTCTTGTACGTTCCATCTGTTACCATTGTCTGTGGGTGTACAGGAGGGTGTTGTCAGTTCCTGCCTCCATTTTATGGAACTTCTTTCCCCAGAAGGTTCATTTGAGTCTGAGCCTGGGCATCTTCCAGAGGTGGTGTAAAACTTCTTTATTTCAAAGAGCATTTTGCAGGCAGGGATAAATAGGGCTTGGTAGGGTTGCAGGGGAGGGAGGCAGGTTGATGGGAGGACTGTGTTTTTATTCTTGAATTTTACTGTTAAATTTTATTGTTGAATTTTTTTTATGGATTGTGAGCTGCCCTGAGTCTTATGGGAAGGACAGCATATAAATTCAAAAAATATAAATTAACTAAATAAATAAAATAATATACCAAGTTGGGGCAGAAAAGGCTGCACTGCCCTACTTTCCCCATCCCCCTCACAATGCCTACTGGCTACTGCCTTAAGGGCTAAGCCCTAGATGATCACGGGGCAGTGCCAGTGGTAAGCAGAGGGAGGGAGAGCAGCTGCCATTATAGGGCACCTTTTGCTACCTGTTCCCCTGCTGCTACCTCTGTGGCTTTTTCCAGTAGAGCTAAGGCAGGGGAGAAGGAGGGAATGGGAAGGGCAAGAGAGAGAGAGAGAGAGAGAAAGAGAGAATGGTCCATTGCTGCCTTCTCTGACTGACAAAGCAGAGACGAGATCCCAGGGAGGTGGGGGGAGGGGCAGAGGGCAGCATCTGACTGTGGAAAGCACAGCTTCCAGGGTAAGCCTGTCTCCCCTGCAATGAGATCTTGAGAGAGAGACTGATCAACCCTCTTCCAGGCTCCTTCCCTCCCTCCAACCAACCAACCACAGCTGCTGGGGACAGGGTATAAGCAACTTTGCTCAGAAGCATCACTATCCCACTTGGACCAACAGCAGGGCCCCATATAGTCTGTGTTTCCCCCCCATTGGCAGTAATGATATAAATGCAGAATAAATAGTGCATTGACTAACAGTAAGTTTTATGGTGTCTGTGAGTGGCCAGCTACTAGCTGTGCTGCTACTGTTGCATGAGGCCCTCTCAGGAGGGAAGGTTTGAGGGTTTGGAGACTCTTCTTGACACTGGTCCCTCCCTTTTGGCACAGACTGGGCCACCTTTGCCCTAGGCCCTGGGCATGGAATCCAGCTCAAATCAGGCCGCCTGCTGCTGCCGGCCTACACTTACCACATCGACTGCAAGGAGTGCTTTGGGAAGCTCTGCAAGACGACCCCTCACTCCTTCACCTTCTAAAGTGATGACCATGGGCAAAGCTGGCACTTTGGCGAGTTCATCCCCAACCTGCAGACGGTGGAGTGCCAGATGGTGTCTGTGGATGAAGAGGATGGCACCAATGTTCTCTACTTTAACGCCAGGAGTCCACTGGGCTTTCGTGTGCAGGCACTCAGCACTGATGATGGGGCAGTTTTCCATTCGGGTGAGATAGTCCAGAAGCTGGTGGAGCCACCACATGGTTGCCACGGCAGCATCATTGGGTTCCCAGCTCCACTTTACTACATGCCAAGCAACACCCATTCCCTGCAGAGAGAGGCCTGGCTCATCAATGGCTCGCACTATCTGCAGCTTTCTCATGTGCTTGCCAGGCTTCATGGCCCTCCTGCCTCTAAGGCAGACATGGACACCCCAGTAGTCACATTCTTGTGTGGTGAATCTCCAGACCCACAACAGCAGGAGGAGGCTGCAGAGCTCAATGCTTCCAGCAGCCATTCCGATGACATTGTTTTCCCCATCTCCTCAGCTCCACGACCAGTTCAGGGGCAGCAAGAGGCAGGGTCCCTTTCCAAATCTATTTTCTACTTCCAAACCCCAACGTGGGTTCTGTATTCCCACCCAACAAGCTCGCGATCCCGTATCAACATTGGAATTTATCTCAGCACATTCCCCAGGGATGCAGACAGCTGGACTGAGCCCTGGGTCATCTACGAAGGCCCCAGTGCCTACTCAGACCTTGCTTATGTTGAGGTGCCCTACTCAGAGCTCTCAGCCACTGGGATTCCCGCCATAGCCTTTGCCTGCCTGTATGAGAATGGGATGCACTCCCCCTATGAGCAGATCTCCTTCAGCATGTTCACGCTGTATGAGTTGATTCAGAACATCCCCTTGAAATCCTCACCTCTGGGATCAAACCTCCTGCCCAAGAAGAGGAGTCAGAGAAGCTGCATTGCCTCATAGACCCCCAGGATGAACAGCAAGATTAGAGAGATGTGCAGGGTGATGCGAGGTATACCAGCCCCCTTGCCTGGCTTACCCGGTCTGAAACTGAATATCCAATTGTTGTATGCCTGCATCACTTCATTGGAGTCTGTGCAGCCATCATGATTTCCACCAGCAGGGGCCTCCCAAAGGGTTTATGGTGAGCAGCAGAATGATAATACCTTTCAGCCCTGCAGACTCAATCCCATGAGCAGCCCCCTCAACTAGGGGTGTGCATTACATTTTTCCCCCGGTATTAATAAAAACAACAGAAAAATAAAAAACCCTGAAAGTTTGGACTAAAAATGAACATTTCAGAATTTAACAAATCTAAATTTTAGAATATAAATATCAGGCTTTAACATCTTTGTTTTATGCACAATGTATATCAAAGTTGTAGGGAATTAATCCCTTACAAAGGGGATCATCCCTGCCAAAGTTCAAAAGGATTGGATAAAGTGTCCCAATTTTATAAGCATAATGATTTGTGGTGCATTTCTGGTTGTAACATCTTTGATCCTCATACAATTTGGATGCAATCTGGAAAAATTGTATCTCTCACTGAAGGTATTATTTCTGCTATGTTTCATAAATATTGTATAATGAGTTCCTATATTATAAACAATACAAATTTCATTGTTTGTGCACACATTTCCATCTTTGTTTTAAATCCAATTTGGATGAAATTAGGACAGAGTGTATCTGTCACCCAAGGGATCATCCCTGATAAATTTAATAAATATTGGATAAAAAGCCCTGATTTTATAAGCAAACTTATTTTAACAGAAGTTGTGCAAATACTAGTCCTAACAATTTTGGGACAAAAACAAACATTTCAGGACATAACCTGGACTTCAGGAAACAAGGCAGAGTGGAGAGGGAAGCAATCCAGCAATCAAGAGACATGATTGACACATCCAGACTGGCCAATTGGCATCCTAAACACATCCTGCAGCACAGTCACAGAGGACATCAGAGAATTCCTTATTGGCTCTTTCCTAAGCAGATGCTTCCAACTTCCCAGTAACAAACAGGGAGTTTGTGGTAGACACAGTGCAGAATGAGAATACATGATTGACATTTCTGCTGGTCAAGTGACATCTTGTACTACTGTGACAAACATAAGAGAATCTGTAGCATAGGCTCATTCTCTGGCGATGCTGCCCAGGCTTCCAACTTTCCAGTACCCAATCACTGGAATAAAAGCTTCTGCCAAGCTGCACAGCCTCCCCCACCCCCATGGCTAGATCTTGTGTGGCTCATAGGCTAGCTCAGTGCTCTTTGTGTGTGACTGTGTGTGCTGCAGTCTCTGACCTCACTGCAAGTGCTCATAAAAGCAGAACTCTGCACCTATTCTCCCCCCATGTATGTCCCCACAGACTTTGGGGTGCCAATGACTGAAGCCTATACTAGTGCTAATGCCTCTGGCACCTGCCCCTCCTCTGCTGTGCCCACATACGCCTGTCTTCTTCACCCTCTCTACAAATGCTCCAAAAAGCAGATCTCTGCATCTAGTAAAACCTTTATAATGTTAACAGATGCAACACTTGCAATTGATTTAAGGACATTTGCAACTTCTGTTAAAACTACAAAATTTTCATTGCTTATAAAATTGGGATCCTTTATCCAATCTTTTTGAAATTTTGTCATAGATAATCCCTTTGGTGAAGAGAACAAACTGTCCAGATTGGAATTACAGCTGGAAATGTGTGTGACAAAAATGAAATTATTAAATTACTTATAAAATCAGGACCCTTTATTCAATCTTTAAGAAATTGGACATGGATGATACCTTGAATGAAAGGAAGAAAGAGTCCAAATTTCATCCAAAGTGGATGGAAAACAAAGACGTTACAGCTGAAAATGTGTACACAAACTATGAAATTAAATTGCTTATAAAATCAGAAACTTTTATTCAATCTTTATTTTCTTATTAATCAATTAAGTTTATTTTGACTATTCACTAGGGATGGGACATCTGGCAAAAAAACGGCTACCGGTTTTACCGGTTACCGGTTTGCAAAAAACCGATTTACCGGATTAAAACCGGTTTACTGGTGCCGGATCTATTGCATTGATTTCAATGGGGAACTGTCAGTGTCCCCAATGAAATCAATGGGGGGAAAAAACAATCCCTCCCCCTCCCAGGCTGTGTGGGTGGAAGAGGGGACACCCCTCACCCACCCTGCCCAGCCTGGATTTTTTTTAAAAAAAATATTCCCTGAAGTCCCTGGCTCCGGGCCGCCACCGGCAACCCGGAGCCCACACCAGCGGGTAGGTAGTGGTACTAGGGTGATCCCTGGGGTGGAGGTGGTTTAACACCCCTCCTACCCCAGGGATCACCCTACCCCCCATCCAGGGATCGCCTACTTTTGGTGCTCCGGGCGGTGGCGGCAGCACGGTGGTCCGGAGGCTTCAGCGCTGGCTGTAGCTGTCGGCTTCAGCACTTACTAGGCCTTCCAGGGAACTTACGGGTTTCCCCGGAAGGCCTAGTAAGCGCTGAAGCCAGCAGCCACAGCCAGCGCTGAAGCTGCTGGACCGCCGTGCTGCCGTCGCCACTGCCACCACCCAGAGCACCAAAGGTAGGTGATCCCTGGGTGGAGGGGTAGGGTGATACCTGAGGTGGTGTGTGTGTTAGACCACGCCCACCCCAGGGATCACCCTAGTACCACTACCTACCTGCTGGTGCGGGCTCCGGGTCACTGGCAGCAGCCCGGAGTCAGGGACTTTGGGGAAAAAAATTTTTTAAAAAAAATCCAGGCTGGGCAGGGTGGAGGAGGGTGTCCCCTCTTCAACCCACGCAGCCTGGATGGGGGAGGGAAAAGTGGTTGGGTTTTTTTTTCTTCTTTTTTTACATTGTGGCCATTCATTTCAATGGCTGCAATGTAAAACAATCCAGCACAGGGAACCTGTACCGGTACCCCCCAATATCCGGATTAATCCGATACTGCCAGTACAGCAAAATCCCAGCAGTATCGGATACCGGATAATCCAAACTTCCCACCCCTACTATTCACCATTTATCATAAAACAAAATGGAAGAACAATCTCCAGTAAATAAAAATATAAAATATCATACAGTTTATAAAGAGTACTTCTTTATACAAAGAACATGTGTAAAATAGAGTGCCACAGCTTTCAATACCACTGGAGCATTAGGGGTTAACAAAAAGACAATCTTATGTGATTGAGTAAGAAACAATTTCCCCTCAAATAAGGGAATTATCCAGCAGGCCCGTAAATCCTCATAATAGGGGCAAGAAAACAATACGTGCTTTAAGGTCTCCACCCCATCTAAGAAACAGGAGCAAATTCTATTACAGTATTTGACCTTTCCCACTCTACCTTTTGTAACTGCTGACTCAAAAAGTTGGAAAGAAAGTGAAAAATCTATCAGTTGCATAAGATATGGTTCAAGTATAAAATTAGTTTTAACCAGAGGATACCAAGGGGCAATCTTCACTGTAGCAACTTTTTACAGCTCCTCTTGAGTGGAAATATCTTTGAGTCTCTTGAGTCTTTAATATCACTCAAAATCTGACCCCCATAAAAGGTTGTACAGAATTCAGGGGAAAAAACAATTCTAAACAGAATATCAGAGGCTCCTTTCCACCACCAGTATTTCTTACTCCCCTAATGCTGTGATTGCTCAGCTTAGCATTTAAAGGGCAGTTGTGTGGGCTCTAGCTGTAAAATTTTATCCGAATAGCATAAAGCCCTAATTTTTGCCAAAACTGTCACTGTATGAAGCCCAGTTTCTGCACGCAGCATAACTTTAGGGGTGGGACACTGGGGAGAATACCGGATACTGGATTTACTGGTATCGGATCTCCCCGGTATCGGATTTACCAGTATTGGCATACCGGATTTTTAACATTGACTGTTTTACCGGGTTTTTTTACATTGCAGCCATTTAACTTCAATTTCAGTTCAATATCATTTTCAGTACAATAATGATGTATGTGATTTAGACAATTCTGAAGATCTCATTGTGTCTGGGACATCAAAAGTACATCATCCTCATAGAATAAAATTGCTGAAGATCTACCTGCAATTTTGGGAGGTGCCTGAGTAATTCTATTTATTAAGCTAGCCAGGTCATTGATAAAAAGGCATAAAAGCAAGGGTGCCAATAGGCACCCCTGCCTAACCCCAGAATTAATCAGAAAAAACTTTGAAAGATTTCCCACATTATCAAGTCTTACCACAGTTTTTGAATCAGAATACAATTGAATGATCATGTCTAAAAGGTGGTGGATAATGCCCATTGTTGCTAACTTAACCCACAGCTTTCCTCTATTTACTGTATCAAATGCTCTGGAGAAATCAATAAAAGCAACATACAATTTGCCACCTCGAGCACATATTTATCAATAAGATGCATAAGAATAAAGCACCCATCACTATTCATCACTGACCGGCCCTGATGAAACCCTGCCTGTTCCTCCGCTATAAGTTGTTTATCAGATACCTAGGCCTCTAATTGTTCCAAAAGAAAACGAGTAGGGATGGGCGAACACGGTTCGGAGTTCGGCCCAAACTAGGCCTGTTCGGACAACCGAACCCGAATCCAAACCCGAACTGGCCGAACCGAACTAGATCCGAACGTCGAAATGACTGAACAGTTTGGTCAGTTCGGATCACATTCGGGTGAGTTCGTATGGCAAAAAAAGTGTCACTGAAAGGTCAAATGTGACAGGGAGGGTGAGTCAGCTGAGGAGCAGACTTCCAAGCACCAGGGGTGGAGAGGCTTGGAGTAGTAGCCAGCCTGCCCAATCACCATCCCTTTTTTTTCAGACCACTGGCCTCGCAGTCTGCGATTGGACATGGGGGACAAGGGGTGGGGGCTAGGCTGCATGGAGCCAATTAGGCTTGCGGTGAGGCGGGCGCAGCAAGAAACAAAACTGATTACCTCCCCCCTTCCCAACACCTTCTAGCTAGTCACTGTTCCTGAATAGCAGGCATTTCAGAAGGCTCCCTCTCTCCCAGCAGTTTTTGTTCCTTCCTATTCCTAATCCATTGCCATCCTCCTCCTATTTCACCCATCCAACCCATCTGCCTCCATATTCCCATTTATTTAGCTTAGCTTAGATAGATTTAGTTGTTATTTTTTGTTTTTATCCCTCCCTGTGTTCCCTGTGTTCAATCTTCCTTCCTCCCTCCCCTCTCCATTGAATCCTTTTTCCTCTCCCTCTTATTCCATCCCTGATTCCCTTACCCTGTTTTCAGTTTTGGATTTATTTAGAGTAGGAATATTATTAGATTGATTTTCATTTCAGTTTTGTACCCCTCCCTGTGTTCTTTGTGTTTCCCCCTGTGTAATATTGTATA
>QEPC01006735.1:0-11887 GCA_003113815.1 Sphenodon punctatus | reverse complement strand
GGGAGAGACATGGGAGAAGACAAACAAACATTCAGGCGGATGCGAAGTCTCAGGTGCGTGTACTTGGCTTGGTTACAAGGTGGTCGGTAGCAGCAGTCAGCAGAGGAGGGCTGACAGTAAGAGCAAGGGGAAAGACTAGAGGGCATTGGGTTATGGGACCCATCATTCCACTCACAGAGAGCCATCTTTTTATCCACTGTCTATCCATCTTTCTATCCACTGTAAGCTGCCACTCTAGGCCCAGGACCCGCCGCCAGGGTTCTGGGTCCAAGTTACAGGCAGGGAGGGCTGTGGCCAACATCTAGAAGCTGCCACTCTAGCCCCAGGACCCACCATCAGGGTTCTGGGGACATCATTCCAGTCACTGGGGGGCTGCATTCCATTCCGCTGCATCCAGAAGCCCGGTGCCCACATGCCAGCCTGCACCCCCCAAAAATCCTACTCCTCCGCACCTACCCGTGGATGCCTGCTGAAACTGCTGTAAGTTATTAAAAGCCCCTCCGACCACCAGCTCCCCCTGCCTGCTGCCCGCTGCCAAGGAGCCTGTCTCTCTTTCTCTCTGTCACACCCACCCACACAAACACAAACCCTGCACCTCCCAGGGGGGGCTATCTGCTAGTTGAGACCCTGCTGCTGACTGGCACAGCACATCTTTGGGTTGATAACTATAACTATGCTACATGGGGTGGCAGGTGCTGCTGGTAGGGATCGACAAGCTGTATGGGATTCTGCCACCTGCCAACCAGAACTTCAGCACATAGGGATACAAGATTGGAGGTCAAATAAAGTTTGTAACAATAAATATAACAAATTTAATTAAAACTATTTATATAACAATAACACAACAAGAACAACAAGAACAATAACATTTTAAAAAACAAAAGCAAACATGTAAAGGAAACTTATAAAGTAAACTAAGAGTCTCTGGGCCTGTCCCCTGGGAATTGGGGGAAAGAAAACACCCATTGGGGTGCATCACAGGGCTGAGGGCCGGACACCTGGGACACATCCAGCTTGAAGTTGTGGCTCACGGCAAACTGCACAGCCTCTGCCACGTCCGTATGCCACCTGGAGACCGCCTGGCAGTACATTTTCACGCGGTTCAGCTCAGCGGAGACATATTGGCCATATGCCTCCACCTTCTGCCACTCGACATGGACCGCCTGCAATTGTTCCACCAGGCTGTTCTCAAAGGCGGCAGAGGACTCCTGGGTCTCCTTCACATAGTCCCGGGTGGGCCGCTGCACTTTGCCCCGAAGGGCCTTGGCCTCTGCGTCCTCTCTGGGCCCGGGGGTCTCCACGTCGGGGCTGAAGGAGGGGGAAGGGCTTATATGCCACTGTTTGCGGGTTGCCTTCCCCCCCTTCTTCTGGCACTGAGGCTCCATGGCTACAGCTCAAGAGTCCTCATCAGTGTCACCCTGCTGCCTCACTCTGATGCCATGAATCTTCTCAATGTGATTGATGAGCCCCGACGTGATCCCCTCCCTCTGCCAGCGGGAAACTTTTTTGCAGATCTAAAAAGAGCACAAAAAGATAGGAACATAAGAAGTGTCATACTGTGTCAGACCAATGGTCTGTCAAGCCCTGCCTGCATTCTGTCTCCACAAGTGTGTGGACTAGGTGGCCAATCTCTCTCTGCAGGGGACTTCCATTCCCAACAGGTCATAGGGCAATTCATTCCCTATTGTTCAAGTCCCCGTGCCTTACCTTGCATGTGGTGACTGTCGCCCTTGTCAAAATACCTCCAGACATTCGACCTTGACCGCCGGATGTCGGTGTGTCACTGGCAACCTTGGCCTAGGGGTCCTCCTTGGCCTGGCAGTGGCAGCAGAGCTGGGGCCGACATCTGATTCCTCTCTGAAATGGGAACACATTAAGAACACCAAAGTAATATCATGCATTTATGATGATGATGCCTCTAGGTCTCCTTCCTTGGGGTGCTAGGGATCGCAACTAGAAAGCATGTGCAAATCCTGCCCTCCTCCCTGGGGTGCTAGGGGATGCTAGGGATTGCAACTAGAAAGGAGGTCCTGGTTGGCACGTGCAAATTCCGCCCTCCTCCCTGGGGTGCTAGGGGATGCTAGGGATTGCAACTAGAAAGGAGGCCCTGGCTGGCACGTGCAAATCCCGTCCTCCTCCTTGGGGTGCTAGGGGATGCTAAGTAAAAAAAAAGTTTACAAACCTGGTGGCAGCACCTCCTGAGGCAGGTTTGCTCCTCATCCGAGGAACTGGTCACCACCACAGGAGGTGTACTATGTGGTGGGGCAGCGACCTCCTCCTCGACTACAAAGTTGGCCCCCAGTCGGGGAAGCAACACAGCAGCCTTCTTCATTTTTTTTTTAAAATTATTTGAAAATCACACACACAAAACACACAGTCACCCACAAAACCACAACAGCGCACCCAAACACAACGAAAATACACAAACCGAACACCAACACAGCCAAACACAGATTCACTCGCTACACAGCTCCGCACGCATACTAATTTCCAGTTTCCAGATCGTCCTCTTGCGATACTGGTTTCCGAATGGCTGAACCCAAACAGAACAGCCGAACAGAACGGCCGAACCCGAACCCGAACCTGGCGACTGCACCCAATGGCCGAACTGAACACGGCCGAACTGAATGGCCGAACCGAACGGCCGAACCTGAACTACGACCTGTTCACCCATCCCTAAAAATGAGAATAAATCTTGCAGGCTACTGGTAATAAACTAATCAGCCTGTGACAGGTGGGATCTGCCTTGTTCCCTTTCTTAAAAATTGGAACTATAATAGTGATACTCCAGCAAGAGGGTAGTTGTCTACATAAATTACCTAATGTGAATAGCCTAGCCAGCACCGTTCTATGGAATCCCGGTATATTTCAGCTGGCATGAAATCAAGGCCTGGAGCTTTACCTGGTTTTAAAGCCAGAATATATTTGTGGACTCTCTCCTCCGTAACTACTGGTAAGGGAGCATCTTCCCCACTACCTTCCAAATGGGAGAGAATCCCAGAGCTGGCCTGAGTCTCACCAGAACCTTCACAAATCGACAGAATTCACTCCTCTTCTTTGACAAGAATTGTACTAGAGCAATCCTTCTCATTTAATGAGGTGGCAATAATTCCCCAGAATCTAGCTGAATCCTTAAGAAAAGAAGCAGCCCACAATTCAGCCTAAATCTGTGCTGATTTAGCCATTTTCTTGTCACTGAGTAGTTTCTTATACGCTCTCCTAGCTCTAATAAAAGTGTCCCAGTTATCAGGATGCTTTGTAAGTGCTATATCCTTCTAAGTTGCAATAGATCAAATCTGGCCTGATGGCATTCCTGACCATACCAAGCTTTCCCAGTGGTATGCCTATGGGGTTTTGGTACCCTGGCAGCTGTTTCTTCAAAGGCGCTGACCAACCTCCCATACACTCCCATACGCAGTTGGCAGGGTGGTTATCAAAATCAAGAAATAAAGAGATCTGTGCATACTTGGGACAATTTGAGATAATTTGTATTCAAGAAACTTGGTGTGTCCAGGAACCCCCTAGCCCACAGGGATATACTACCTGGTTAACGCCTGCAGTTCGATCGGGTGGCAAGGGTTGCCCTAAGGGAGGCCTTATCACCAGGCTGGCAGACACTTTCAAGGCCTGGAAAATGAGTTGGAGCCACTAGAACATAATGTACTGGCACTGCGCGTTATGGCACAGGGGCTTCCGGGGGGCTTACTATTGATAAATGTTTATAACCCCTCTGGAGGGCAGAGGCAATTTTTGGGCAACTATTAAGGGATGAACTGGTGGAACATCTACAGAACTTCCCAGGTGATGAGATCCTAATTGTAGGGGATATGAATGCACGCCTGGGGGCATCTGCTGCTGAAATCTATGCTTGTTTGGGCTTTGAGGACCGATCCTCTTCCATGTGTGACTATAATATTGACAGAATATCCCAGGACCCAGGTATTAACCTGGCGGGACAGGAATTATATAAGCTGAGTCTCGAATGGACCCTTATAATTTTGAATGGTAATATAAAGGGGGATGAGCTGGGTAGTTTAACTTATGTGGGCCCTTTTGGCAGCAGTGTCATTGATTATGTTATTAGCAGGAGATGCCTTTGTGGGATCCTGTTCTGCCAGAAGAGATACAGATGGTAGTGAGTTCCCTAAAACAGGGCAAGGCAGCTGGACCAGATTACATTTTTTTAAAAAAATTTAAAATTATTTTTTAAAATATTTTTAAAAATATTACCATATTGGGGTTTAGGAGCAATAGCGAATCTATTCTCCCTAATCAATAACACAATTACCATTCCAGATTTGTGGGAAGTGGGGATAGTAGTCCCAATTTTCAAAAAAGGTAGCAAACTTAATCCAAATAATTATAGACCAATCACCTTGTTGTGTATTGTGTCTAAACTCTATGCTGCTCTGTTAATACAGCATTTGCAGAATTGGTGCGAAAGCTGGAATATTTTGGCAGAAGAACAGGCCGGGTTTAGGGCTCACCGTTCGACAGGGGAGCAAATTTTCATCCTGCATCATTTAATGAACAAGTATCGGAGATGAAAGCGTAAGCTATTTTAGTTTAGTTTAGTTTATTTGCGGCCAAGGCCAAAAACACAACTGATCAATTCAAACAGAAGCTAAACTATTTTTAGCATTTGTCGATTTGTCAGCGACGTTCGATACAGTATGCAGAGCTGAACTCTGGAATGATTTAGCCCGCCTCAAGGCTGACCCGGGGCTGATAGCCCTGATTAGAGCCTTATATTCAGATACCCTTTTACGGGTTAGAATGCCTCCAGAAGGAGGATTGTCAGATTACAATATTGCGGTGGATTACCTGCAAGGAGGGCATACATCCTAGACAAAAAGGCTCGCCTAGGTGCCACTACACGGCATGCAAAGTTGAGACTGCCTAATAGGGATTGCAATGCCCTTACTGTAACCTTTTCTGCTCTCATGGCCACCTCCACTTTCTCCCTTAACATCCAGAGTTTATCCTCTGGCAATCGAGATTGCACGTGCACCATATCTATTTCAATACCCAGATACGTCAATCTAGTAGCTGACCCTTCCGTTTTTTCAGGCACCAGCAGCATACCCAAATCCTGGGTAATAGTATTGGCCCTCAAATTTCATACCCAATAACCTAAAGCTACTTGGGTGAACCGGGAGCAATCTGAATGCTGACTTCAAGTCACACTATGTGAGCCGGGCTCCCCTACCCTGCTGTCTAACCCTGTCTATGACCTCATCAAAAGGGGGTATACTGGATGGTGGAGAGTTCTTTGGGGATCACATCATTGACTGAGCGTCCTCTGGGGTAAGATAGCTGGTGTATTAGCCAGAACTCTCCCTGCACTTTCTTGGGCACTACCCCCAAAGGGGACACCATAAAATGCTCTGGGGGTGGGGGGGAGGAGGGAAAAGGCCCCGCTATGCGCCCTTCCTTAACCTCTTTCAGGATCTTTTCCTTTAATATGTCCTCCAATCCCTGCACTGATTTAAGATTACGTGCCTCTTTGACCTGCCAAACCGAGTCTTCTGGGATGACAAATCCTAAAGTAAAACCATTCAAAATGTAATTAACCTCCCCTAAATCTGGGTGTGTGAACAGTGCTTCCCGTAATCTTTCAATTTTGACCGGGGTTGGGCCCCTTTCCAGCTCCACCCCCTTGCTGGCTTCCTGAATTTCCTTTACCCGGTCCTCCAGCTTGCTGGTTCCTCTTATTCCCAAATGGCTTTCTCATGTAACGATGGGAAAGTGAGTGGGAACCTCCACAAACAGAACAAGCATGGCGGAATTTGCATGACCCCCTTGTACACCTGCCATTCTGATTGTACTCCCAAAAGGTGGGTCCTCCAGGCCTTCTACCCTCACCTCTCTGTGGATCGTTTGCAGGTGCCACACCACCCTTTACCAAGACTTGACCACTGTCTGACTTGGATGCATTGGTTGTATCAACCACGCAGTACAGCCAGAGGTCCTGGGCATGCACATCCCATTGTAATACCGGCATAAAGGAAGCCCAATGCCGAAAGGCCTCATCATAATGGATCCAAGTCCCTGGGGGGACAACCCCATATGCCCTTTTTATAATGTCGGCATACTTCAACAGCTCTGCTGCCCATTCGGGGTATACCTGCAGCATAAGCCCCAAGTAAATGGAAAAAGCTGAAGTCCAGTTTGCCCAGTTCCTATCGGCCTTGGGTCTCTGAAAATTCTCCTTCTCTTTTAGCTGCTCCTGTTCAGCGGGATCCATGATTGGATTGCTAAACAGGAGGGCAAAAACATCAATAAATTCCCCTTTCCATATCAGTTCCCTTGTCGAATTTGCTAGGTGCTCTCCAATTGGAGCTGACAGCACAGAATACCCGCTGCCTCTAGGGGGAAAAGGGCGGGAGTCTTGGCCCTGCATCTGTGCATCCCCTTGTCCCGTGGATGCTAGCCTCTCACTCTCACCCTGCCAACCCTGCTGCAGGGAATACCCGTGGCTAAGGAAACCCTGCATCGCACTCTCCCCTTGTAAACCCTGCAGCTGGGCATACCCCTGTATTGGTCCCCTGTAAGGAAACTGCTTGACTTTTGGAGGCTCTACAGGCGTAATTTGTACCCATGCACCATTCCACCACAACATCTGGGTCCCCCCTCATTGTCCCTGGGCTGGCGTAGCTTGAGCTCCAGGTCGTTGGAGCTCGCCCTCGCAGCCCCTTCTCCCATAAGCCCCCAAGGTTGGAGTTTGTCCCTCTTGTCTATCCCATGTCCCCAATGGCTGCCGCAATCGGGGCTTGCTTGCCACCAAGCAATGGGTGCTGTCAGGAGCTACCCCTTGTTCCATGCCTCCCGAAGCCAATATCCCATAATCCCATAAAGACTACGGTTAAGTTTGAATTATACTTGGAGCAACGGAAAGATCTGAGATTGCGCAGGCTGTTCACATTATTTCGTTTCAATCGGTTAGACACAGCAGAAATAAGGGGGAGGAGGAAGAAAGTACCTAGAGCTAAAAGGCTGTGCAGGACTTGTCCTACGGAGATTGAGACAATTGCGCATGTGACACTAGAATGCCCTGCTTTTGTTCCCCTGAAAGATCTCTGGTTTGGTAATATTCTCCAGAATCTGACCCAGGACTCAAGTGAACAAATGGCGCTATTGCTTACCCTCGCTGATGTTGAACAAATTAAGCTTTTAACTATGTTTCTACTAAAAATAGAGCTGGCTCTGTGCCAACAGCCTGAGATGTAGTAGATAAGACGCTGATTGTTGGGAAGATTTACCCAATTTCCGGTTTTATTTATATGCGAAGCAGGTTAATTCAGTTTTTATTTCCTGTGTTTTTATGTATATTTATTGTTACTACACATTTGTGGATTTTTTTGTTATGTTTTATTATGTATTTGAGATAGCACAAGTTGCTAATTCAATAAATTATTACAGATAATCCTCACCTTCTTGTACCATCTGGTTGGATCCTCAGGCCTCCGCCGCTAGACACCCTTGCGCCCCATGCCTTCACTCCAAAATGTCCTCCAACTCCTGCTCGAGGGCCTGGATGTGGTTCCACATTTTGGAATTGGAAGCCTCATTCTCCTCCTCCTGTTCTCCACGCTGTGTTTCCACGATCCCTGGCTCCTCACCTGCCAAGGAGACAAATTTCTGGGCCCCATTGGGGGCCCCAGGTGCGGGGGGGCTCCGAGCAAAGCAGAAATCCCGGGCCTTCGCACTGGTGGTTCCTGCATCTCATGCTGAAACCCAGGGGTTGGAAGAGGGGCATACTCCCCACCATGCAGGAGATAGGCCTCAGCCTCACCCACTGCCCCACTAGCCCTTTGAGCACTGGGTCACCCTCCTCCCCCTGTGGCCTGTACCAGGCTGGTTTTGAGATGGTCCTACCCCCCTTCGCAATGGTGTGTGTGTGTGTGTGTGTGTGCGTGTGTGCTACTACTGTGCGTCTCCCTGCTTCACCCCCCTCACTGTTAACTCCCCCCCCCTTGTACCCAGAGGGGGTCTTGGAGAGAACCCCCCCAAAGACTAGCCGCCAAGGCTTCGCAGGCCCTAAGGTGGCTACTCAGGTGGCTCCTAGCTGGGGGGAGGGGGGCTCTGTCACCCCAGGTCCTTGTTGCGGGGGCTCCGGCTCCGCCACCAGTTCACACAGGCCTTCTTCCTGCGGCCCATATCTACCTTGCACCTGTGGAAACTCCGGCCTTCTCCTCGCAGGCAGCAGCGCCAGAACACTGATGCTGTCTCTGAGTGGACCCAGGCACGAATGAGCCTGTCTGTTTGCGCCACTCGCGCACGGGCAGCAAGCTCCCTACCCCCCCTACAAGGGGAGGAGCCTGCTCCCGCGCCATCCGATCACACGCATGTGATGCCTGGGCAGCCAATCCCATGGGTCCCAGGTCGAAACGGGGGGGGTGTTTCCCCCTTCCAGGAGGCTACCTCCACGCTCCTCTCTGAACAATGGGGAGTGGCAACCCCCCTCCCCGCTGCTATGGCGCAGCGGAGGGCCTTCTGTGAGTTGTGAGTACCAAAACCTATCAAATGGGATGTAACAAACACATCAAACTCAGTGCTGCCAGCCCCTCTGGTCCCCTTCCACATCCTCCCAACAAATGGCATGCATTAGCCTGCTTGGTGTTCCCCACACTCCATGGCAGGATGCTGTACATGGACACCTGACCAGGAACACGGGTTCAGGTAAGTTAATGGGAACCAAATAAATGGCCAGATGCACACTCACTTGAGGGTGGCTATTGTGCAGTTTGTTTTCACCCTTTGACTCTTCCCTCCCTTTGTCCCTCCCCCCATTATTTTGGCAATTCCTCCTAGATCAGTCAGTATGTAGAGCTATGTGTTTGCCACCCTTCTTGTTTGGGGTCCTTCTTGTGCCCTTTCAGAACACCTTCCATGTCTCTCCTGGAGACCATGTTTCCCAGTTTTAGAGTCTGGCTCTTAGATAAGGCAACTGGATAAGTTAGGTCACAGAGGAGGGGGAGGAATGACATCCAGGGGCAACTGACTTTCCCTGGGTCAGTCCACCACCTGCATATCCCTATTGTTGTCGCTCACACTGTCCACGGAGGTTTGGGCATGGCTGTCTTCCTGCTTCTCAGCATGGGAAATGCTGATGGATGCCATCTCTGACATGGGTCCATCTACATCTTCAGAAATGGTGATGGGTTCCTCTGCTGGTATAGGTCCATCTAGATTTGTGTCATCAGGAATGGTGACGGGTTCCATCTCTACTATGGATCTGTCTAGACCTGCATCTTCAGATCTTTTTCACTGAGGGACAATCACATCTCTCTACCCCATGTCCTAGGCAGAACACAATAAACACTGTGCTCACTGGGAGCCAATGGAATTCTGAATTGGAAGGATGAACGGGGCATGGCATAAATGGTCATGCTCATTCCTAACATTGTTTGCTCGACCAATAATAGTGGCTTTTTATTATTGTGCTGACGCCAGGACCATGCTCTTGGGATGAGGAGAAATGGGTGCAAAACTTCTTAAATCTCTCGTTGGCGGACAGAGATGCTGGAACTGGAGTGCACTAACACTGCAGTGTAGAAATGTATCCCTCTTGGCAAGAGGAATCTGGAACCTCCCAGAAGCTTCCCCTCTGTGGGGCATCAATGTGGCATAGATCCCTTCATGTCAGGTGCCATTTTGATCAAGGTCTGTGATCTCTCACCATAGTGCTGTTTGAATGTGTTGTTCAACTTGAGGATCCTGACATGGTATTGGCAGCTTATGAGAAAAAGGGGTTCCCCAACTACTTTGGAGGCATAGATGAGACTCACCCCATATTGTGTCGACTCCATAGTGGAGAGGACGTTTATAACAGAAAAAGGCTTACTCCCTGGGTCTGCATAGAACTGAAGTGAACAAGGAATAATAATAATAATAATAAATTATTTCTATAGCCCCATCCCTCCCACCAAATGGCACTCCAAGCACTTAATAATATGTGATAAAACAATATAAAATCCATTTAAATAGAACTTCATTTTAAAACTATTTAAAAGTGGAAGGTAAAGATCTTCCCCAACAAAGAACATAGCAAATTTCTCACAACTGTCTATTGAAGAAATTGTAGATTAGTCTTGATTCAACAGGCGATGCACAGCTCAAAACAGTTAGGCTGGTCTGTGTAATGTTGAGGAGTCCATGCCATGTTTTGTAGTAGTTTCAGCAGACAGAAATCTGGAGGAAGTCCAGACCAGATCTTAGAGGTTACCCAGTTAGCCAGTAGAGGGAGTGTCATGGGTTTGGTGCTCAGTACCCCACTCTAGGCTGTTGTGACTCAGTTTCCCTGACTTGCAGCTCTCACTGGATCAGCAGTCTCTCTAGAACTGATTGAGCCTGCAACGGGTGAACCTTCTTGTCACCTTCTCAGCCACAGAGCTTCCCAGCACAGACTCTTTCTCTCTAGGTTCGTCCGTGTTTGTAAACACAGAATTAACCCCAAACTGTGTCCCACCAATGTTAGGATTAGTAATTCCACTGGACCATACAAAGTTCAGTAAAAAGAAGTTTAATGAATAAATCATGAATAAGCATGCAGTACAAGATTATACTCGAGAGTACAGAAATCAAAATAACATAACCAATAACGCATTCCTATCTGTACTTGGATTCTCCTAACTTAGGCTTACCTTAATCAAGGTCCAAGGGTATTTCAGTTCATGTGACAGCCAGCGATGGAAAGCTTGGCGGGATATTAGTCTTAGTTTCCAAAAAGGCCTTAATACTTCATAGTTCTGTTGGTGCAGCCCTTCTCTAGCTGCTAAGATAGGATGATACAGATGAGGCTCAACGAGCTGATTTCAACCAAGTGAGCTAGATAGAAAGATAGATCCTTTCTTTGTCTTGTCTCCTCCCTCTCATACCTTTCCAGGGTCCTTTGTTTTATTTTCCCCTTCCCATGCCTCTGTACTTTCAGTCACGTCCACAGGAAGAAATCCATTTGCAACTCAATGGTCTATGGCTAGTGTCTGTAGAGGTGTTTAGGCTTTTTCTGAATACACATTCGGCATGACTTTGCATTTCTCCATTACATGAAGTGAGTTTCCAGTTCTCAGCTTTCACATTACATACATGTTTAACCTTTACATATTTGTTAGACCTGTAGTCTACATGTAGCCCAGTGTCTCCTTATGGCAGGGAGCCTAGCTGGAATACTGCTAGCAAGGGGAGCTCTGGGGAAACAAAGAAAGGCCTGGCTGTGTAGGCCTTGTTGTTGTGTTGATGATATTAATAAAGAAAAAGAAATAACCCTACGCTGAGGGCTGCCTCGCCTTCATACTCTTCAGTATCTTACACTGGCAATGAGGTTTGCACCTACGTGGAGCACAGCATGGGGTTCTCAACACAGACCTCAGCGAGGGAACATTTCTGCAAGCTTTAATTTCAAACAAAGGTGAGCAGATTCTTCTTTTCCCCTTCAGTGACTGGCAATATAGTGAGCCCACTGCAAAAAGAAGCCATATTACAGAGGGACCCAACACAGGTTGCTTGAATCTAGACAACATTTTCCCTCCAAATAAGAGGGATACTACTAGGAAAATGGATTCCCTTCCTTCCCCCTTTTGATGTACATGGCTCACAGACAACTCTGGGACCCCGCTGGACAAAATGGATTCAGAGACATGAGAATTTGTTTCGTGCTATGGAAATAGATTGTGACACGAGGAAGCACGCTTTCCTTTTACATTATGCAGGTGAGGAAATTCATATTCAAGAGAGTTCTCAGTCTTCCACAAGGAATCCTGTTTACAGGGGTGTGTTGCATTTTTATTGTAATCTCACCTGGCCATGTAAACCTGTTTTTATCTTAGTAACTGTGTACACTGACTTGTGCTGCATTCTGAGTGTATTCTCCCCATATCACATGATT
>QEPC01006732.1:95675-105850 GCA_003113815.1 Sphenodon punctatus | reverse complement strand
TTTCCCCCAACAGACGTTACGCGATCACAGCCACCATGCGGAATTGAGCGTGGTTCACTGTGATATCGTAATGTATTAAATCACCCTCTGTTACCTGAGGTCTGTGTACTCATATACTCACCACATGGACCAGCCAGCCATCATTTTTGATGTAACCAAGCCAAACACGTGCACCTGAGACCTTTCATCCTCGTGAATGTTACATCCCTTGTCTTTCCCTCTGTTCCCCCTCCTTCAACCCACCCACCCATCTCTCAGATTGTAAGCCTTAGGGCAGGGACCATGTTTCTTCCATTGCTTTGCAAAGCGCCAGGTACATTGCTGGTGCTATATAAATGCTTGCTAATAATAATAATTATAATAATAATATTGTAAACCAGAGATGGCAATATACATATACCATGTCACATCCAGCCAGTGCTGGAAGTGACATCAGCTGCTTTATTCAGGATGTTCTGGGAGTGTATCCCAGAGTTCCTTACCAATGTGCATGGGGTGCCTGGGCCCCTTGATATCCTTGGGGCCTCATGCATTTATGTGGCCCTACCAGCAGCCTCAGATATCAACACCCTGACAAGTGCTTCTGAGAATCAACCTAATCCTCTCTCTGCTAATACTCAGTTACCTAACAGATTTCACTCATAACAGACAACCAAGTGATAATATCAGACATATCACAGAAGTAAGATATAACATACAGGATTAGAAAGATAAAGGTTTATTACTTTCCTTAGATATGGAGGAGACATTTGATAAAAATAGAGTGACCTTTTGTACAAACACTGCTGTCTGAGATGGGCTTTGGAGAAACCACGAAGCCTGGGATAAATATATACAATTGTCCCTCTGCTAGGATAGAAGTTAGTGTGGTATATTCACAGAAATACAGCTACAAGAAAGAACTGGCAAGATTGCCCTCTTTCCCCTTGACAATTTTTAATTTTCAAATTTTCCAGTTTTACGATTAATGATTGGTATACTGGGTTGGAAAAAAGAAAAATCAAGAAAGATTTTTTTGAAAAAAAAAACAGGACTGGAAGATGATTTTCCAAGACCAGAAGTTGACTTTACAGGATGGAAAAATTAAAAAAATAGGCATTGGAAGTTGAAAAATCAATATGGAAGTAAAAAAAATTGGTGCCAGAAGACAACATTCTGGGATTGGAATTCAATAAACCTGGATATCGGGTACCCAAATAGGGTCGTTATCAGGTACTGATTGTCACCCGATGCTGTTTGGGTCAATTTGGGTACTGGAAATTTGTCAAGAATTTTGAAATTTTGAAATTTTGTGGGCATTTGTTTCATCTCTAGTCGAAATCCATCAAATTAACCCTATCTGAACTGAGAATGTCAAAACAGATCATAATCACTCTGTCAGATATCTGTTTTGACTATTTCAGGTTGATTTTCTTTGGCTTTTCAGTTTTTTTTGCTTTGGTTATTTTAATTTTTCAGTTACTTTGGTATTTCAGATTTGCCATTTCAGCAATTTTAGCACTACTGTGCATGTACAATTGCCAAAGAAGACATAAGCAAAATATTGAAGTAACCAAAAACCAAAATAAATAAAACATAATACCCAAAATCTGGACATGGGAATATCTGTCTCTTTCTTGACTATTATTCGAGTATTTGGAGGACTGTCTGAAAATGAGACTACTGTAGTACTCCCAAATAATAAATCAACTACCTGTTTTAGCTCTAAATTGAACAGAAACATGCACTATAGGAAAATGTTGTTTTATTAGTTTTTAATCTGTTAAACTTTAATAATGGGTGCAGTCCTACACCCCCTGATAAACTATGCAGATGCGAGACGCCGACCCTGCCGATGCAGCAAGCCATGTACTACATTGGCACACCCCTTCCGAGATGGCCTGCTGCATGAACAGCATGCCTGCACAACTGAGCTCAGGCCACTCAGGGTGAAAACAGACATGACGCTAACCACCCTTTAACCACCCTTGGTGGTCATTTATGCATGTTGCAGGGCTGTACTGGTGCCCTATGCAGCCCTGCAACATGCATAAATAACCACCAAGGGTGGTTAAAGGGTGGTTAGCGTCATCTCTAAAAGTACCCTCAGTTCATCACTGGGCCTGCCACCGGCATAAGTCAGCTGTTGGATTACATCAAATGTGTATTTATTGTGTCCTATGTGAGTTATTAATGTGTTATTATTGTGCGTTATATGTGTTAACATTTTGAAGGAAAATTAATGAATGCAGTGATATGTTAGTTTTATAGCTTAACAGTAGAGAATTGGAAATATTGAATATAGAGCTGGAGGAATTTGTGGTCAGGCAGTTGCAAGATACGTATGAGCTAGCATGATCTAAACAGAGTATTTAGGAGTCAATATTACTTTTAAACTCAATTAGCTCGTGAATCAATTACCTTCCCATTATTTCAATCAATAAGAATGATCTGCTGGATTGAGGGGGGAAATACATTTGTTTTAGTTTGGCGATATAGCAGCAATGCAAATGGTCTACCAAAACCCAAAAATGTTTACCCCAAATTAGCTTTTTATTTCAAGCTCTACCAATATAGACACAAAGAACTCTTGAGCAGATTCAAATTGCAATTGTTGGACATTTTTACACACACCTTAAAGTAGTGCTGGTCTTTCAATCTTCTGGGTTTACAAAGTCCACAGGTAAGTTCCGCATGCATTCTTCACACACACACACTACCCTGATGCAGTTCCTGGATGCATTCTTCATGCAAACACTGCCCTCAGGCAGCCTAATGTAGCCGCAGCTGTAGATGTGAGGGGCTGCCATGGAAACCAAAGCTGCCTGGAGCAAAGCCGTTTCCCAGGAGAACTTTTTACACACAAAAGTTCTGGGAGAAGTTCTATGCAGAAGTTCAAAGAGCCGAATGTTTAAGATCTGGGCGAGTGATTTAGACATACAGAAAGTTCAGGATGTAACAGCAAGCATGCAGGAGAAATGTGTGTGTTAAAAACACCCACTGATTTGTGTGGTGCAGCATGTTTCCAAGAGTAAACATAAAAATCCTCTGTAGTGTATACCTACTTTGAAAGGCAGATTGGCAGTAGTAAACATATTAAATAGCATAATAAGTATTGTCCCTGTAGTGCAGAAGAAGGTAACAGAAAACTCTTTAGGTCCAAAAGGCCGTAACCCTTCATTAATTAAGAAACTCGGCCTGGGAAAAGGGAGTGAGGGCGGGCAAATTCAACAAAAACTCCACAAAAATGGCAGGTCTGTTAACTTGAGCAAAGTCCTGGGCAGCCACTACTGGGGTCCACAGGTCGTAGTCAGTGCAGACAGCTATGGATTGGTACTATCCTTCTTAGCTGGTAAACCTGACTGGGTGCTACAGTGCTGCTGGGTCTGTAAGTAATCGGCAGTGGTGGGGAGGGGTGCCTGTCCTATGGTTTGGCCTGTCCTGTTCATAGAGACAATGCTGGGGGATGGGGGTTACGTTTACCTTTACCATGCCATGCAGTTTAAAAAAATAATAATAATTGGGTGTCACATTGCTTCTAGTTCCGCCTGCTGCTTAGTTGGCACTTAGCACCATAAGGCCAGACTGGGATCTCTCTACCTGGCTCCACTTCCCTTTGCCTGGTCTGTTCTAGTTACCAGTGCCACAGTACCAATGCCATGCCAAGACTAGAGGCAGTGCTGGACTTAGGAATTTTGCACCACTAGACCCTTCTCAGGCTGTTGCCCCCAAGCGGGTGCCTCTGGGGGTGGGGTGTGTGTGAATGTCTGGTTTCTTAATTTTGTCTGATCTTGGCCACTGACTATCCCTGAACCTGGGTATGCTTGGTGCTTGCCACTATCCCACCCGCCTGATTTCCATTTAAAACAGTTCAACACTGGGTGGGTGCCACCACATTGGAGGCAGTAGTGATGGAAGTTGCATTGGGCATGAAAACAATGCCCTTCATCACTGAAGTTCCAGCAAGCTAAGGTCTTTTGACTGCCCCTGCCCAAATCGTGTCTACTTGGCTTCTGTGTGTATCGCCCACCCTTTGTTATTACGTGGCCACTGTCTTCCCTGGGCAGGGCCCTATCTTGCATATACTCAAGGAGAATTACATGTGAATGCACTTCCCATCTGAGCCCCATGGTGATAGCCATGCACTGTTGGAAGGTCTCATCATTTTGCAACCAACTGAAACTGGTGCCAGAGAGGTGACCCCGATGCACAATGTCATAGGGCTGAAGAAAGAATAGGTTTACATTCTCGTGAGACTCACATGGTAATCGAGAAACATTACCGAGATCTCAAGAAATTCTGGGTAATGGTTTGAGATCTAATCAAGAATCTCGGCACCATTTACCATGATATACCATGTACCGTATACCAATTTTCTTGTACTGCTTACCGTGTACTGCATTCATCCCAGTAATGTGCATGCACAAAATGGCCACCACAAAAGTTCTTCACATGTGCATCCCTCTTCTAAAAGGGTGCCAGTAGCATTGCTGCCATTTTGGAAAAGGTCATCCATTTGCACATGTGCATTACCGGAGAAATGCGGTACATGGAAAGCGGGTACATGGTAAATTGTGGGAAATGGTAAGTCATGGCAAATCAAGAAAAATTCTTGATCGAGAAAGTGTCGAGAACCAGCGTTTTTCTAAATTATCAGTTCTCATTAAAATGAGTCAATACTGTGATTCTCAATGAGAACTGAGATAAAATCGAGATCGAGCTACAGTCCTAGTCATAATACTTCCAGACAGCTGCAGCATAAACAATGTAGGCAGACTCCTAGTTAGTCCACTTCTTGCCTACCTTCAACCTTTTAGCTCGCTCAATATCTCTGGACTCATTTTTATCCCCAGAATCAGGAATGGGGTTACTAAATAACATAGCTCATATTTCAACATTTTTCTCTTGTGGCCTTCAATAGGTGTAGCTAATGCTGTGTTACTCCCCCTCCTCCCACAATGCCACACTTGGTAGTAGAACATTGCCTGATCCTGGTATGGGCTGTGGCTGCCACACCTCACCCAGCCTCATGAGTCTGGACATGTCTAGCATGGTGGTGGGAGGCAATGAGGTGTTAACCTGTGGGATCACCCCAACAATGGACCCCTAGACCTGAGATTACCTGCACTGCTGTCCAGGGTCAGCTCTGGTGGGACAGGTAGAGGTTGGGGATTGGTAGGGCCCTGATGTGTCAGCTCATTGATACTCTGGTCTGTGGTATCAAACCTATTCAATATCCCTTGTAATGCATCTGCAGTCAGATAGAAGTTCACACCCTTCACACCCTGAGCCTCTTCGGGCACCCCTATGGGATCTGCTGGTGGAGACTAGCCCAGGAGGTGGAACAGTCACAACCCCAAGGAGTTGTTCTAGCCTGGTATCCTGCCTTCCATCACATCCAGGCAGGTGTGGAGGGACAGGAGGTTCTGCATGGCCCTTGGTGGCAAGGCTTCCTGGTAATCCTGATCAACATCTGGGACCCACCCTGGTAGGGAGGTGCACTCCCTCATTAACTATAGTGTTTGGGGGAGGAAGAGCAGTTTAGAAGGTTTGGGGGGAGAAGTGTTTACCACCTTTTAACAAGAAACCACCACCACTACCACAGTGCCTGGCCAGTGTTAAGCCTCCTCATGGGGGCCTAGTGGTGTGAGCTAGAGTGGGATGATGGGGGGGTGGGGAGTGAGAATTTGACACCCCTGACCAACTTTTAATCCCACTTCTGGGAAGACCAGGCTGAGAGGAGTTCACCAACTTTCAACAAAGAGAAGTTTCCAGGAGGCCTGCTGTTTGCCACAGTGTGCTTTATGGAGGTGGGGAGGCAGCCCAGAGGTGCCACATGGCCTAGCTGCCTGGCCATGGCCCTGCCTACGCGGCCTCTTTTTGCTCTCTGGTGCAACTCCGCTGCAGTTTGCACTACTGACACCACTGATACCACCACCACTGATACCCCCACTGCTAAAGCACTTCAACCTAGCCTGGGTGTCTGAATGACCTCCGTTGAGGCTTGTGTGTTCAGGTTCCATGTAAATGCCCAGACTGGTAAATCCCACCCTTTGTTTCCTCTTATAGGGTATAGGAAAATGGCTCAGAGGAGCACCTACCCCCACATCCCTAAAAAGATCCCCGGATGGGTGGGAAAGTGCCAGCATGCGTCAGGAGCTAAACAGCCTTTTGTGAGACACAGAGACCTCCTGCTCCCTCCTTTCCATGAAGGCCCATGGGGAAAAAACCCTTCCCCCATCAGGTGCCTACGCAAAGAGGGTAATATTAATAATAAAATAATAAACTTATATTAGCATAATTGAAAATAATTAACTTATAATTCTATTTGAGTATTTTATATAATTGATGATAACTTTATAATCATTTACTCCATGTTTTAACATCAGGCAGCTCAATTATGATCTCTCTCAGCCTGCTATCATATTGACCCCAGAAAACACTGGGTGGATATTGATTACAACAAGATTTTAAATATAAACATACTGCACTAATATTTTTACCTAAAAATTTGGCCAGCGCAAAAAGGAAGGTCATAACTACACTATAGTCAAGGGTCATAACTACACTTTGAATACGGAACGCCTTCTCCTCGCCACTTACATGAGACAATCCAGAACTACATCCAGGTTAATCCAATATATAAATCATAGGAGCAAAATGGTATCCAGCTATAAGTTAACTGTTCTGTAATGGCAAACATATGGCAATTAACACCAACAAAGAACACTGTGAAAGAGTGGCATACCAGTAGGGCTGAAAGGAGTAGAAATGCTGCTTGAGAAAATGTTTGCAGTTGTGAGCATCAGGACTGTGGCTGAACTCAGTCTCAGTTCTATACTGCACGGGATTGGACGAGATGATCCTTCCAACTCTGACTGAAAACCCTGTCAGTAAAATGCCATTGCGCTTTCTTTCAACATTCATCCCAAGAATTCAAAAGAATTGAAAATTTTACAAACTTTGGCCCTACTTTCATTGTACTCACAGAAGAGGTTTTCTACTGAATTGTCAATTAGGGCTGAGAAGAGAGCAAGTGTTCCTGTTCTAAAGGGAAATCCCTGTTCCAAAGGGAAACACCTTGGGAGTGCTTGCAAGTGACGATGGGTACTTTGTCAGTTTCCAGTGATTCCATGCTTTTGCCATTTTTGTCACCTTTGTCACTTTCGGGGACTTTTTCATCACTTTTGTGATCCAGGACATTTTTTTTTTCACTTTGTGGAACTTTTTCGTCACTCTCTGGGAATTGTACAACAGTTTTATGGCAGTTTTACAGCACTGACTCTTAGCAATATCCAGCACTTCCCCAGTGCTTAACCAACATATTTTCATCTCCACAACCCCCTGAGATGCATGTGGCTTTGGGTTGGCCTGTTGCAGCCCTATTCAACGTGCAAAAATATTGGTAAATGGCAAAAACTGTATCAAATCTTGTTTCTGTGTCACATAAATCTCAGCAAATGCCCTGATTAGAACAGAACCAGCACTTGCTGAAGTTTTTCATTTCAGGTATGAACCCATCTCTATAAAGGAGTGGTGTTGAGAAAATCCTCAGCCGAGTCATTGTCTACCTGACACTGGGTGTAAACAAATGAGAAAAAGGACCAAATCATCCACCACACTTTGGATTGGTGGGATGAGAAGTCAAAATGAGCACCCCAACCCCACAGGGAATCCAGATGGGGGAGGCTGCCATCACAAGGCCCTCCATGCCACAGGTCGGTAGAGGAGCTGTTCACATGGGACAGGGCTTCCAGACCTCTGTTGTGCAGCAGAATCATGTCCTGGGAGAAGCAACCACAAAACGGGGGGGGGGGGCAGAAGAGTGCACTTCAGGGGCCTGGAGGTATGTGCTCACCTGGGCCACTAAACAGCTGATGGGGGAGTGGGTTTCTCTGCTTCTCTGCCCCCCGAATAAGCCGTTTGGCAGCCTGGTTGAGCGCACTCCTCTGGCCTCCCCCACAATCAGCTGTTTTGTAGCTTGGGTGACTCTGGCTCTCTGACTCTGATCCTTGGACCTGGCCTAGCAGCAGGGCTGCATGGGGCCTAAGAAGGGGGGTTGCACATGTTAGCCTGCGTTAGCCTGACTGTGTGAGAATCAGCCCATGCTGCAGTGCCGAACGTCTCCAGATGACACATCCAGTAACAGCCAGTTGCCCGCTCTGTTGCAGGTGTGGGTGAACATCTGGCAGTCACTGATCTGATGAGCAAGTAACTCATGGGCTACTGAGGGCTACAGTCTCATTTTTTTTCACCCACTGTGGTTCTGTCCAAGCTTCAGTGCTCCATGGAACATTCCAATGGAAACAGAAGTTTATTGTGATAGAAAATAGCCGTCAGGCTAGCTCATCAGGCAGCCTCACTGTGGTGGTGTAGTGACTCCAAAAAAAAATAGGACAGGAGCAGCAATTTACTTGGCAACAGAAGGCTGTACAAAGGAACTGTAGTTCCGGTGTCTTATGACTCTTACAGAGGATGGAATTACAACTCGAACATCATGAGAATTCACCTGAGTCTTTGTTTTCATTTAATTTACAACCCCCCTTTTTTTTGTATGTGGGGGTTGTAAACAAAATGTTTGGTTTTGGTTTTTTCTCTTTATTAGTGATTAATGATTAATGATTATTATGTGCCTGGCCATTCTGTGCACGTGCACCTTTTTCCAAAATGGCGCCAGCAGCGTCGGAGACATTTTGAAAAAGGGCAGCCAATCTGCACAGGTGAAGACTGGCTTCCCTTTTCCAAAATGGTGGTGATGCTGCTGGCGCCAGCTTGGAAAAGGGCACGCATGTACAGAATGACCCCAGTGGCCATTTGTGAGTGTGCATTTTAAATTTTCTTTCTTATTTTTTTGAAAACGGATGAAAGGAAAGAACAATCATTTGCTTATTTATCCATTTTTGTAACATTTGTTACAAACACAAATAGGGTTCCATTCATTTTTGTTACGGGGGTGGTTCACAGGGGTGAACATCTGATGTTACGATCCCACGCTCAACCACACTGAATGAGCAAGGGACCGTAACATCTGATGGGAAGTTCCCCCCCAGATGTTCACCCCCGTGAATCATGGAAGGGAATCACATTCACCACGTGATCGGAGGTTCCGGCGGGACCAGCCCCGATCACGTGGTGAATGCGATTCTCGCCCGTGACCAAAGGGATCATATCATCTGGCCGCCTACCACGGTCCGGAATCAGAGGTGGGATTCTGGGCCATGGTCGTTGTGGGCAGGCACTGCAGCCGCATTGACTGTGGTGCCCGCCCTTCTCCCAAGAGGGCGGGTGGCGACAGAGCATGGGGCTGGGGCCGTGCGGCCACACGTTGTGCCACATGGCCCCGCCCCATCCCCGATTCCCCACTGGGATCTGCCGGCACATCTGTTGGATGTGCCGGTTTGATCCTGGTGGGGGATCAAAGGGTGATTCCGTGACGGAGCCAATACAGGCCCTGTCATGTCTGAAAATACTAATAGTCAATCCCATGGTGGGGCCAAAGAGCCCTGAATGTCTATTCGGTGGCCTCCAGATGTTCACCACACTCAATACCCACATGGGGTCAAAATCAACCACGCTTCCGGACAACCAGCCCGGACCATCTCCGAAAGCGTAGTCAAAGAGATTCCCAGCGGGAAACCAAAAAAATTAATGTCTGGAATCAGCCGGAATCAAACAAAATGATTCCCAGCTGGGGACAAAGCATGCAACATTGCTACCAGGCAACCAGCAACACAGGTTGTGGAGGGAGATTTAAAGGGCACACAGCAGCAGGGGGATGTGGCGGGATGGAGTGAGGCGGAAGGGAGACAAGAGTGGAGGGCGAGAAGGCAAGAGAGGAGGAGGAGGAGGTGGTGGAGGCACAGGCAGAGGAGGAGGTGGTCATGCTGCACATTCAGGAGGTGGAGGGGCAGCAGCAGCAGCTGCAACAGTCAGGACAGGCCACCCCAGGAACATTGACTAGGGCAGGGGAGGAGCCACCCTGGAAACAGGTAAGGGGCACAAAGGGGGAGGGGGCCCAGCAGAACAGTGGCACCCAGGGGGGCCTGGGGGACCGGACACCCAGCTGGCAGGTGGGGGGAAGAGAGAGGGACGTGGGACCCGGGCTGAACAGCAACCAAACACCCACCCAACACCCACCCCCACTTGTGCCCTGCAGACACGGAAATTGGCCCGGGAGCCCGAGCCCCAGGAGGAGA
>QEPC01006732.1:51683-62402 GCA_003113815.1 Sphenodon punctatus | reverse complement strand
GTAAGAGACGTTGCTCCACCAGCTTCCTGTGGCCACACCAAGGCTTAAATACTTCCTGTGGCCAATCAGGAAGTTGGGAGGGAGGGCTAAAGCAACTGGCTACATCTGGGAGGGGGCATGACACACAGGGAGCAAGCACACAAGGGAGACAGAAGCTGGAAAACCCAACACCCTCACCAGTCCACCAGGTGGCGCAGGGTGCTGGAGAGCCTGTCCAGCACCTCAAGGGCCATGGGTTCAAGACCCAGCCATGACAGTCTGAAAGGTCTGGGCCTCAGCATTCTACCAGGGCCCGGGGGTCTCCACATATGGGTTGGAGGGGGGTGGAAGGGCTTACATGCCATTGCTTGCGGGTTGCCTTCCCCACCTTGTTCTGGTGCTGTTTCTCAGACTCCATGGCTATGCCAGAGTCCTTCTGCTGCATTACCGTCTGGCTAAGGAACTTTTCAATGTAGGTGATTAGCCCCGATGTGGTCCTCTCTCTCTGCCTCCTTAATCTTTTGTCGCAGATCTAAAGAGCATAAAAATATAAGAACATAAGAAGTGCCATACTGCATCAGATCAATGGTCTTTGTCAAGCCCTGCCTGAATTCTGTCTCCACAGGTGGGTGGGTGACCAATCTCTCTCTGCAGGGGACTTCCATTCCTAACAGGTCATATGGCAATCCATTCCCTGTTGTTCCAGCCCCAATACCTTATCCTGCAGATGGCTATTACGTCACCCTTGTCATAAAACTTCCAGACATCAGAGTGTTTTGCCTGCTGACTGTCTGGGGGTGGCACTGGCAAGTCCAACCTCTGCCTGGGTGTCCTGCATGGCAGGGCACCAACCCTGGCATCCGATTCATCTCTGAAAAAGGGACACATAAACAACACCTAAGTAATATCATGCATTTATGATGATGCCTCTAGTCCTCCCTCCTTGGGGTGCTAGGGATGGCAATGGCAGATGGTGACCCTGGCTGGCACATGCCAATCCTGCCCTCCCTTGGATGCTGCTAGGGAGGGATGGCACCAGAGACACTCTGGATGGCACGTGCCAATCCTGCCCTCCTTTGGGTTCTTCCTGCTAGGGAAGGATGGCAATGGCGAGACCCTGGCTGGCACGTGCCAATCTTGCCCTCCCTGGGGTGCTGCTAGGGAGGGATGGCAATGGAGAGACCCTGATTAACATGTGCAAATCCTGCCCTTATTTGGGCATGCTAGGTAGGGATGGCAACTGGAGAATGGGGATGGCTGGCAGGCACATGTTTGGGTGGGGGTGCTGGTCGTGCCTGAATGCTGGAAGAGACTCCCACACTACAGTACACTCTCTCTCTGTGGCAGACATCCACAGCTACCTGATGATGCCTACTGTTTTTGCCCGAATGATGCCCACCACCCATGCACCCACCCACACGCCAATGAACTCACTCTAACGGATAGAGCCTTAAGTTTCTTGTCCTCAAAGTAAAAAAGAAGTTTACAAACCTGGCTGCAGTGGCAGCAGCACCTCCTGTGCCTGCCGGCTCTGGTTCCTCCTCCACCACTGAAGGTCCAGCAGCGGCCGGAGGAACCTCTTCTTCCACCACCAGCTCCTCCTCATTGGTCTTCCCCCAGGTCTGGCGTTTAATGGTGGTGGCACTGGTCACCTTCTTCTCCATTTTTTAAAAACACACACCCAACACAGCCAACACAACACACACAGCACCCACCAACACTCACCAGCCAGCCAAACCAAAACCAACACACACCACACAGCCAAAACACACATGAATAAAAAATGAACACATAGTCAGTCACAACACATGCTCTCACCCACACAAGCTCCGCATGCCTCAAATTTCTGGTTTCCGGGGTGATTACAGGCTCTCATGATACTTTTTCCCAACTCCCGAACCTAACCAAACATGAGCGATCCTAACAGCTGAACCCGAACGTGGTGACCGAAACAGAAAGCTGAACCGAATGGGTGAACCAAACCGGACCAAACTGAACAACCGAACCCAAACCGCGATCTGTTCGCCCATCCCTAGGGGTTGATCCAGGACCCGGAGAGTGAGGTGATCCCGCAGATAGGTCGTGCCGAGGTCACATAGGTCTTTAAAGGCAAGAACCAACACCTTGAATCGAGCCTGGAAAAAAATAGACAGCCAGTGCTGAAGACGGAGCACCCGGTAAGAAGCTGGGTTGCTGCATTCTGCACCAGCTGTATCCTCCAGACAGTCACCAAGCATAGCCCCACATAGAGCACTAGTTTGTACCATGTTCAGGAGACAATGGGATCATTGACCCAATCCCAAATGCTGCCTATCAAGCCTATCGCACACATAGCCACACGAAAGTTGCGCGGATCCCTATTGCGGGCACTTTATTTATTTATTTTATTTATTTATTTATTTTGTCAATTTATATCCCACCCCTCCTGAGAACTGCTCAGGGCAGCTAACAATTTCAAAAACATAAAATATAATGATAGAAATATATTAAAATACTCATAAAATCACAACAATAAAACACGGCTAGGGTAATACTAAAAATACAATAAATAAGGGTGGCCCTCGCGACCAGCTTCTTCACTCCCCTTCACCCCCCCCAATCACTCACAGGTCTCTTGTTTCTCCGCAGGTACCCCAAAGGTCTAACGGAACAGCGGGAGCGGAGCAGCGGCGGCGGAATTCCATTTTCCCCAGAAAAAAATACGGAATTCCAGGTTTTTCTCTGATGTAAAGGCAGAGAAACTCACCAGTGGCTAAGTCTTGAATCAGTTTGAAGCTGTGTGCACAAGCAGTGCAGCTGGAAGTTCTCCTTGCACATGCCTTGAAGAGATTAGCAGCAAGTGGCTGGTGACATTCCTAGAGCAAGCTACCTCATGTTCCTGAGGGTCCAGGTAAATGGGATCTCCTGGAAGTGCTAGAGGGCAGGGGGCAACATTGTTCCAGACTGGGGAGGTTGGTAGGGGCACCCTGCTCTTTCCCTGAAGGACTTGGGGTGGCTGGTGGTGCCTGCTTCCTGGCAGCCTCCATGTCTCTCAAACAAACTTTCCTGCAGAAAGGAGAAACTTTCTGTCTCAGAAACTGGGACAAGTACTTCTTACTGCGGGACTACCGAGCCCTGGAGGGTGTTGTGCCTGTCTCCCCCTTGCTGCCAGCCCACCTGCCGGGGTCTCTTACCAGGTGTTCACCAGGCACACCATGTTCCTGATGGGGAAGGGTTTCCAGAGCCCAGGTGAAGCTGGCTGCCCAGGGAAGTGCTAGCGACTCCCATGGGCGGCTTGATCCCTCCCAGCTTCCGCAGCCTGGGACACTGCAAGAAGTGAAGGACTGTGCTGGGACTGGGCATGGGCTGCCTGGTAGTAGGCCCCACCCACCCCCAGACTGTGCCCTATGACTCAAGTGCTTCCCCGTGCAGGACCATCTGCATCTTCTCTTTCCCTATGGTGTGACACCACCACATTCCCTCCCGCAGTCCGTCCATCCCCATTCTCTCTCTAAAAGGTACGTCTATAATGTGGATTCGTGGCTTTACGCCAATTTCTACCATCCTCACAGCAGTACCCTGCCATAGACAGGCAAAGTAGCTATTTGCACTGCTGGAAATTACTCTTCCACAGTGGGATAAATTCTACTGGAGCAAACTGCTGCTTTCTCTTGCTATGATCCTTAGAGCATTTGACAAGCACACACTCCATTCACCTATTGGGGCTTTCATCAGTAAATTTGTCTGCCTTGCTAGAAGCAGAGCTATGCCAAAGTCTTTTGGAAATGTCCCAAACTCCCCTATAGGTGAACCTAATGTCCCAGTCCACCAAAAAGCACCGTAGTAGGACTGTGCCAGTTAAATTCTTGGAAGAGTGGGACTTGGTTTATTCTGTAAACCTTTAGCATTACATTAGCAAATGTGCCCTATTTGTTTATGTACCTTTATCAAATGTATCTCATGAATGAAAAGATTACTTTTCAAGCATGAGATACTTTTGGTCTAATTAGCAGGGTTCCTAGATTTTAAATGATGATAATGCAGATTTTGGTGTTTTTATTCACAGAATTTAGGATTTCTGTAAATCAGAAAATTTCCAATTGTTTGACATAGAAAACTAGGAATCATCATCAATCATCATCATCATCATCATCATCATCATCATCATCAACAATCACTTTTTGAAGAGTTCTTCAACCAGCTGGGAATCCACCTTGTTGATTGTCTTCCAGCCCATACATTGGAAGCCTGTTAATGAGGATCTCATGTGAAACTTTGTCAAATGATTTGCTGAAATCAAGATATGTTGTGTCAACAGCATTCCCCACATCTACTAAACTAGTTACTCTATCAAAGGATGAGACAAGATTAGGCTGGCACAACTTGTTCTTGACAAATTCATGCTGACTATGAGCAATCACTGAATTGTCGTCAAGGTGCTTATAAACTTAGGGTGCAATCCTAGAGGCCCAATTAAATTGCACCTACATGAGGTGCAGTGTACTTATGCTGGCACACATGTACACATGTGCACCCCATGCACAGCAAGCTGCTCAGCGCAACGGCATGCCCCTACTGATGTGACACCCACCCACCCCAAGCCCACACACCCTGCAGCTATGGGGATGGAGCAGGAGCTGTGCCTGCTCAATTCCCTGGGCTGTGGGATCAATGGACTCTGTGGGGTCACTTCAGCAGGGGTGTGCTGTTGCACTGAGCCCCTTGCTTCAAACGTGGGGCAGATGTGCACATGTGTGCCCGCTGCCTTGCCAGGCATTGTGCCAGTGGGAAGCGTATGCTGCCACTAGGATTGCACCCTTCTAGTATTTTGATGGTGAGCATTTTCATGTAGGTGGAAATGTGTACATGATGGGATAGAGTCTGACAGGCCCAGAAATAGTCTCAGTCCCTGGATGGTTAGATTAATTTAATTTTGGCAGTGCTTCCTCTGTTCTGATTTCAACATAGTCAAAATGAAGCCAAACTGAAATGTCACTGAAAATGTAAATGTTGCAATTGATTATGAACTTTCAGGCCCATTCACATAAAACGTTTTTAAGTTTTCTTCCAGCCCTACAACTGCACCCATTGTTAGGGATGGGCGAACAGAACCAAGTTCAGAAATTCGGTTTGGTTTGGTTCGTAAATCGAGTTCGGTTCAGAAGTTCAGTTCAGTCGACCGAAGTATTAGAGTTCGATCCGAACTCCAAACTTCTGAACAGAGTTCGGAAATTTAAACTCCATTGAACTAAATGGAATATTATCTTATAGGGATGGGCAAACAGAACCGAGTTTGGAAATTCGGTTTGGTTCAGTTCAAAAATCGAGTTTGGTTTTGAAGTTCGGTTTGGTCAACCGAACTGGTCGAGTTCGGTCCGAACTCTGAACTTCCGAACTGAGTTAGCCCATCCCTACCCAATAGGGGTATCCCCACTGAAATTAATGGGATAACTCACAGCATATAAAGTTGAGCATGTCTGTAAGTCTTAGCAGGGTTGAAGCCATTGTTGTCAAGGCTACTTATTCTCACAGCTTTTCAGATTCTTGACCAGCCTCATGTGGGTTTTCATCTGGTTCTTTTATTTTTAAGCAGCTGCTCCCCATCAAGGTGCTGATTTCCCAGAGGCACCAGCACTCCCTTATGATGGGTAAAAACAGACATGATGGCAGCAAGGTACCTTCCTGGCCCACCCCAGGACAAAATAGGAGCAGCTGCCACTCCCTGGGTCAGGGAGGAGCACAAAAAAAATGTGCCTACGACCCCTGGTATCCAGAGAGTCATCCCACCGACCGCAAGCCCCAGGTAGGGTGGAGGAACAAAACAAATGTGCTGGCAGCTGGCCTAGCCCCACTCCCAGCACCCCACCCCTGCCATGACATTCAGACATGATGAACTGTGGGTGACAGAAGCTAAAGCATTCTTGTCTGCCCACCCTTCATAGTACTCCAGGAGGGCATGGTCGGATATTGGGGAAACATCCCCTGTCAATCATGCTGGTACATGGAAGTGACAGACAGCCACAGGAGGAACCAGTTGCCACCCACAAGAAGCCAAATGTAGGGAGCAAAGGGTACACCCTATGGTGAGGAGACGAAGAAAGGGGGAAAGCAGTATGGAGACATATTAATGCAGTCGAATGGAGCACAACCAGTCCCCCTGGCACACTTCCAGTCCAGTCCCTTCCACCCACCCCTAACACAATGGGTCACAGATCACTCACACAGACAGGATGGAAATCCACAGCTTAAAGTTCAGAGTCAGCAGCCAATAGAATGCTGAAAAGCTGAGTTGAGACCGCCTCTTCCCTTCAGTTCACTCCTTCCATCTCTTTCCAGCATCAGACAAGTTAATTACATGAATAAACATGTTCAAATCAACTACAGTACTTCTCCTTGTTTCCAGATGGGAGGAGGGAGCTGAAAGGAAGAGTTAGGCTCAGTACAGCTTTTCAGCATTCTGTTGTGTGCTCAGGCTCCTGATAGGTAATAGAATATTTAAGATCTGCCACCTTCACCCTGCTTTTTCTGATCCCATCTGGACTTTCAGATGGGAGGGAGGAAAGCTGAAGGGAAGAGGCAGGTTCAACACAGATTTTCAACATTCTGTTGGTTGCTTGACTCCTGTTGGCCAAAAGAATGCTAAGATATCAGCTGAGTCTGACCCCTTCCTCCTCCTCTCCCCCTTCCATTGCTGAAAATTTGCCATCAGGATGGCACTGAGACAGCTGCCAGTCCCAGACAAGGTAAGAAAGCTGGGCGGGAAACAGTGTGGCTTCCTCCTTCATCCCCCCCTCCCTTCCATCAGTATTCCCTCCCTCCCTCCCATCCACCCCTCCCTTCCATCATGACTGGGTATTCTGTTTTTTGAAATTCTAATTTTTCTCAGTAAGAATCCAGATTATTCTTGTCTAGTGTTTCTCATTGAGAAACTGAGAATTGAGTTTCAGCCCTCATGGCTAATGGTTGTTTTTTGCTGGTAGCAGATAGTGATGGGGCAGATATAATAGTGTACCCCCGCTCACTGGTTATGCCTCACCTATGCCAATGACAAGATTAATGGGGGATTCCATGGAAGATCTGCAGGGCCACTGTGACCACTTGGAATGGAGGGCGATAGGGTTAGAGTGACTCACATTAAGTCCTATTGCCATGTATTACTGCTGGGCTGATTCCAGGTCCCTTCATTCCAGTACTCTTCAGGCCTGCACAACACCCTAACACACCCCCATGCCCTCCACACCCCACCCATTCCCCAAACCCCATAGCCTTCACCAAGTGGGTCCTGGGACAGGAGTGGCAGCTTCTGAATGAGGTGGAATGAAAGCTCTCTGTCATGTATCCTGTATATAGGCATATATTTTTGACCATCTGTGTTTCAATATATTGGGAATCAGAATTGGTCTCTCTGTATGGTGAATTCCTAAAGAGATGTCCTATAGTGACATTTCTACTGAACTCTTGACCAGATAGTGGAATAGGAAATGTAATCAACCTGTATAGTGGAATAGGAGATGTAATTAGCCAGTCTGTCTCTTAAAGAAATTAACATTCACTGTTGACTAGAGTCAAGAGACATGACTCCCAAGCAGGGCAGGAAAAGGCCTTGTTTGTTTTGAGTTTACTAATTGTTAAATCCTATCTTAGATTATAGTAACCAGTTTAGTATGTATTAACAAGCTTCTTACTATGTACTCTGAGAAAACCCTCCCTGTCTGCAGTTTTTACCTGATGTCATTTTTAGCTGACTTCCAATTTTCATTCTATAAGAAAGGAGAGGAGAGATGGATTTTTCAGAAACAGTTCCTTCCGTGGAGCTTTCCTCACATTCATATGGCAGTATGGGACAAAATCTGGGTGATTATGAATATATATTCTTTTTGATGCATTGAGCCAACCATAGCAATAATACTTAGAGCATATGTTATATCTTATAGATGTTAAGATCTTTGAACTTGTAACAACTATTCCTTGAACAGAAATGTCTTTCTAAGTCGTGTATTTTTTACTGACACTGTTTTTTTGTTCTTTGTCTTTATTTGAACTTAAGTAAACTATTGCTTTATATTTATAATATTCTTAAGTCTCCTAGCTTCATTTATAATTAAATTGTCTTTACAATACTTAGCTGAGCTGGCTGGCTTATTAGCAAAGTGTAAACTGAGTTTCCACATATTGGAAAAGAGCGCCCTATATCCAGATCAGATCATGTCAGGCCTGGACCACTAAGCACATTTTCCCTTTGAGGAAAATGAGGCACAAATGTGACACCTCCCTACCTGAAACATGGGCCCCAGAATGCTGACAAAGGGTCTTGCACTGGAGCAGCTGGCTGTTTCTTGATGTGGTGGAATGACAGCTCCCCATGGAATGATGACCCCGGAACCCTGACAGTGGGTCCTAGGGCTGGAATGGCTGGCAACCCTGTTTGGCCTGGCTTTTCAGGCTGGCTGGCATTGGTGGAGCAGTGGCAGAGGCCCGGGCAGGGCTCCATGGCTGGAACCCCTTCTTGATTGGGTGTTTCAGACTGGCATCCTATTCAACTCGGCTGAAGAAGCTCTATTGCAAATTGGGCAACCCTTGCCTGCCGGCGCACTCATCCGAGCTATGCCTGTCTACAAGACTGGGGAGCAAATGGTTGAAATGCACTACCAGTAGCAGAAACAGACATTGGATTGCCCGGACATAGTAACTGTGGCTACACCCATGCTTGACTGGGCATTGCAGACTGGCTGACCTGGATGTGGGACACTTGCAAACAAGTGGAATGATGGCTCCCCGTGAGAGGAATGATGGCCCCAGAACCCTGATTGGCCGGTGTGTTCCTACAAATATCACCCCTCCCCTGGGTCCACCTGCGGTCTCATTCTGGGGGCTGGTGCCCCAGGCCCGCATGCGCCCATCAGTGCGGTCCGCAGCTGGTTGCCTGTTGTCTTCACTTCCCTCCTATCAGTGCTTGCTGGACAGTCTGTGCGCCCCAGTTCCTGCAGCTGTGATGGGTCCGCTCCCCATGAATCGCTTGCTAGCCGTGTCTTGTTGCGGTCTGCGACCTTATCGCGTGTCCTGCAGGTCTACAAGATAACCTATCTGTCTTTAAAGCCGTGTGGTCTCTAATCATAGAAGCAATGGAAGGATCAAGGATGAACAGCCTGGACGTTCAAACCCTTTTTGATAAACAATTTTAGGCCTTACTACTGTGAAGGGAAATAGCTGAAACTTAAATGCTTAACATAAGTTATGTTCTCTCTGTTCCATGCTTACACCTAATTGCTAGTTGGTTTTGTTTAATTTTGTATTTGCTGAATGCGACTTGTCGCGTTGCGTGCCTCTTTTTTTACAAAAGGAAAGAGGGCTGTGTTGCCCAGCAGATCTGGTCTAACTGGATTGGGTCACTCTCCTCCAAGTTGTATAAAATGAGCCTACACTTTACTTTGATGCCAGGCTGACAAAGTAAGTATTGAAAAATGACAATATATTTATAAATAAATGGAACATGAGACTTTTGAATATAAAAATAGGCATAATTTACTTAAATTTAAATAGAAAATATCAGTAGTTTACATAGAATAGTAGATAGCCAATCAAAGTTACATGATCTTAAAACATTTCTATTTTAAGAAAAAAAAGCTTCTAAAAGCTTAACATATGCTCAATTCATTGGCTCAAATATATCAAGAATAATACATTACATTCTTCCCAGTTCTTCCCTTTTTCTGCCAAGATGGTGGTGAGAAAGAAACTCCAACATAGTGTGTGGAATTTCAGTCTGAAAAAGCAAGATCGGGACTCCCTTCTTGAAGCTTGCCTGCCAGAAGTTTGCATTCCTGAGCAGTGACACTAATGACGTCAGTTAGCATGGAAATACACAGGACTCTAATTGACTCTCTTAATTCTGGGCAATTGAAGAACTAAAATATGGAGTTAGATTTCCTTCAAGGTTTGAACAAACCTCATATTTCCATCAATATTAATTGTCAGATTACAGAGAAAACTGACCACAGCTTCAAAGTTTTTTAACTAATTAGTGGAAACAGATATACTATCTAGAAAAACTAACTTAAAACTTCCCTCTTTGGAGATGTTTATGGCTGGTACCATTTCTCACTGAGACATAGACTGATAAGGCCCTAGACACATACACTGATAAGGCCCTTGGTCTGGCCTCCAATTTTAGCCATTTTTTTCTGTTTCCTTGGATATGGTGAAAAGTTCACTGAGAAATTTTTTTAAAAATTCATTGGAATACAGCTGAGGCCTAGCCTGAACCAAGCTAATACAGAAGCTGATTTTAAAAATCAATGCTGTAAAACACAAATTCAATACATTTAAAAGAGAAAGTTAATATTGAAACTCAAAATCAATACATTAGAAACACAGATGGTCAAAAAATATATGCTTATAATAGGAAATACATGACACCCTCTCTTTGGCGAGAATGTGTTCAAAAATGTATACAAACAATAATAAAGAAGATTAAGAATAAAATCAAAGTCCTCCAAATCATCAGGAAAACATCTCCCAGGCTCAACAGGCACTGGATTCTCTTCACAAGTGGTCTTGGAAGGGACATCAGTCTTCCTTGGGGGCTGATGCTTTATGTTGTCGCATCCCACGGAGGAATCTAAAAATCTTAATAATTATTATTAATAAAATAATCAACACAATAACGAGTAAAATTGGTTTTAGGTAGTTGAGTAGTTGAATACCTGAACCTAAAATTGAAGAACCAACAGCAGTTATCGCATGTACAGCAGAGGTAGCCAT
>QEPC01006732.1:7382-40465 GCA_003113815.1 Sphenodon punctatus | reverse complement strand
TTTTAATCCCCCGCCCGTTTATTTATTTATTACTGTCCTTTAGCCCTGTTTTATTGATGTATTTTATATTTATATTTTAATTGATTTTAATTGTTTTTATGACTGCTGTTAGCCGCCCCGAGCTGCGTTGCAGGAGGGGGCGGGATACAAATCTATAAAATAAATAAATATAAATAAATATTTCTAGTAGTAGGTCTGCAATTTCATATTTGAGTTCCTTCAGAACTCTGGGTGTATACCATCTGGTCCCAGTGAATTGTTACTATTTAGTTTGTCAGTTTGCTCTAGAAACTTCCAGAGTCACATTGATCTGTGACGGCTCTTTCGATTCATCACCTACAAAGATCAGTTCTGGCATGAGTATCTCCCCAACATCCTCTGCCATGAAGTCCGAAGCAAAGAAATAATTCAGCTTCTCTGCAATGGTCTTATTATAAAACTGACTCCCTAGCAGGTCTCTTCCTTCTGGTGTACATAAAAAGCTTTTATTATTAGTTTTTGACTCTTTAGCGAGTCTCTCTTCAAATTCTCTCTTGGCCTGCCTTATTAACGTTTTACATCTAATTTGCCAACGCTTATGCTCTTTCCTATTTCCCTCATTAGAATTAGCTTTCCATTTTTTAAAGGACACTTTTTGGGACTCTAATAACCTCCTTCACCTCACTATTTAGCCATGGTGGCAGACGTTTGGTACCCGTTGCTACCTTTTTAATCCCGTGGAATACATTGAATTTCAGCTTCCAAGATTGTGTTTTTAAATAGTCTCATTGCCTTTTGCAGACATTTAATCCTTACCACTGCTCCCTTTCGTTTCCTTATAACTAGTTTCCTTATTTTAGTACATTTTCTCCCTTTTTAAAATTAAATGTTCCTGTGATAGTTTTATTTACCATTCAGAAATTATGTCAAATTTGATTATATTATTATCATTATTGCTAAGCGGCTCCACCACTGTTACCTCTTGCACCAGATCCTGTGCTCCACTTAGGACTAGATCCAAAGTAGCTCCTCTCTCTTTGGTTCCAGAATCAGTTTCTCCAAGAAGCAGTCATTTATGGCATCTAGAAACCTTACCTTCATATGACACTCAGAGGAGACATTGACCCAGTCAATATAAGGATAATTGAAATCACCCATTATTATGATGTTACTGACTTCAGTAGCCTGTCTAGTCTCTGCTAGCATTTCATAATCAGTCTCACAATTCTGGTCAGGGGGGGTGATAGAATGCTATACACTTCCTCATTATGCATGGAATTTCTGTCCATAGAGATTCCAGAGTGCAGTTTCCTTCCTGTAAAATTTTAATCCTACTTGACTCAATGCTGTCTTTAACATACAGCTACCCCACCACCAGCTCGATCTACTCTGACATTTTGATATATTTTGTACCCCAGTATTACAGTGTCCCATTCGTTATCCTCATTCCACCAGGTGTCTGAGAAGCCTATTATGTCTACATCTTCATGTAGTGTCATACACTCTGATTCTACCATCTTACCTTTTAGTTTAGACTTCTAGTATTTACATATAGACACTTAAAAGTATTTTATTTTTATTTTTTATTTTTATTCTTAGTCTTCTCATTATAACTGTTTCAGGTATTTTGGAATCATTTATACTTATCAGTTTATTTCCTATCCTTTATATTAGGATACTCTAATTTACCTGAATTAACAGCATCCTTTGGAAATGCCTCGGTCCAAATAACGCACTCCTCAGCACCTGTCAGTTTTACCCCGGATTCTAGTTTAAAAACTGTTCTAACTCCTTTTTTTTTTAGTGTTTGCAGCCTGGTTCCATTTGGGTTAAGGTGGAGCCCATCTCAGTGATATAGGCTCGCCCTTACCCAAAAGGTTTCCCAGTTCCTAATGAGTCTAAAGTACTGGTGTTCTGTACAGGAAAACAAAAAACCATGAAAGTATTTCTGAGCATCTGAAGAGTGGTCCCGTGCTGATTCTGCCAGCACCATCTTTGAAAAGGGCCAGGAATGCTGAGAAAGGGCCACTCACGCCCTTTCTGAGCATGCTCAGTTGTTGTTGTTTTTTACTTTCAAAGTTACCCGCAGGGAAGAGGCTACACATTGGTGTGGGATTATTATTATTATTATTATTAACAAACATTTATATAGCGCCAGCAGTGTACCTGGCACTTTACAAAGTAATAAAATAGACACGGTCCCTGCCCCTAGGGCTTACAATCTGAGAGACAGGAGCTGGGGGAGAGACTTAGGAAGGGGAACAGAGGGAGAGACAAGGGGTCTAACATTCATGAAGATGCGAGGTCTCAAGTGCACGTACTTGGCTTGGTTACAATGAGAATGACAGCAGGCAGGTCCATGTTGCAAGGATAAGGGTAAACCGATCGTAGGTATAGGAATAGTGGCTCAGCAGGATAAAGAGTCAGACAGAGCAGAGCGAAAGAGGTGAGTTTTAAGGAGAGATTTGAAGGTATGAAGGGAGGGGGCAAGGCGGATGTGGACAGGGAGGGAGTTCCAGGCATGGGGGGCAGCAAGTGAGAAGGGACGAAGGCGCTTAGGGGAGCAGGGAAGGCGTGGAAGGGTGAGAGAAGGGACAGAGGAGGAGCGAAGTGCACGGGCTGGAGTATGGAGGGCGATAAGTGCAGAGAGGTAGGGGGGAGCAAGGTTGTGAAGAGCTTTATAGGTGAAGACTAGGAGCTTGTGCAGGATTCGTTCAGGAAGGGGAAGCCAGTGAAGCGAAGAGAGGAGGGGCTGCACATGGTCGAAGCGACTGGCGAGGTAGATGACCCTGGCAGCAGAGTTTTGGACAGAGATGAGGGGAGAAAGGTGAGACCGGGGAAGGCCAGTGAGAAGGAGGTTACAGTAATCGAGGCGAGAGATGACCAGAGCATGAACAAGAGTTTTGGCAGACGAGACAGAGAGAAAAGGGCGAATCTTAGCAATGTTATGGAGGGAGAAGCGAATCCATCTAGATGGTACATAACCACCCTGATTCCCCCCTGCTAGACCTCCCACTCCTCCTTAGCACCCACCACATCCCTGACCAGTTGCTAGTCCCCCGCCGCTCTTCCCTGGCCCCTGATGGCCTATTCCCATCTCAGTCAGCTCAAGAGCAGCTCAGTTCAGTTTACCATCCAGTCCTCATGGCTTCCTGCAACTTAGCTATCTACATTTCTAATAATCAAATCACCAATCACCAACTACCATGGCCATCCCCTCCCCCCCCCCATGGCACACACCCCTGGAGATGTATCCTCGGTGCGAGAGGATAACACATTGCCTGGAAGGCTGGTCCCATCTATGGGATCACTTCCCGACGTTTCATCTTATGAGAAATGTCTCTTCATCCAGAAGCTGAGCACCACCCAAGTCATAGTGGAGACTCATACTCTTAAAGCTGTGCTGGCACTATCCTGCAGATGGTATAGATTTCATGGTGTGGTCGGCCCAGTCAGTACCCTCACATATGGTCAAGGAGGAGAGATGCCTGTCTGGGGCGAGAAGGATTGCATTATGCAGACACATAAACCAAATGGCAACTCCATCATGTAAATAGTTTATCCAATTCTGTCATGTATAGTGTGTGTGCGTAAAACCTGTGTGTATATATATGTAGGGAAGGTTATTGAACAGATGATTGTCAGTCAGATGCAGGCTCATATCAATGTCATTGGATTCCTGAACCCGTTTCAGTCAGGTTTTTGTCCTGCATATGTCACATAGACTGCGCTTGTGGCTATGTGTGTGTCATGTGTGTGCATGCGTAGAACTTGTGTGTGTATATATATGTAGGGAAGGTTATTGAACAGGTAGTTTACCATCAGCTATAGGCTCCTATAAATGTCACTAGATTCCTGGACCCGTTTCAGTCAGGGTTTCATCCTGGGCATGACATGGAGACTCTGCTTGTGGCTGTTTATATTCTGTAGGTCTTGTTAGATCTTTCAGTGACCTTTGATACCATTGATCATGAGTTGTTGTTGACACAACTGAGAGATCTAGTAGAGGTGCATGGGACTGCTCTTGAGTGACTCCACTCCTTCCTGTCAGGGAGGTCCCAGAGAGTGATGATGGGCAACTGCTCTTCTTCCTCTCAGAACCTCCACTGTCCTATATCAAAGGATTCTATTCTGTCTCCCCTCTTGTTCAATGTGTATATGAGGACACTGGGAAACATCATATGGAGGTTTGGGGTAAAGTGTTGTCAGTACACTGATGATCACACCCAGCTCTACCTCTCTTTTTCATCTGAAACAGGCCCTGCAATCTTGGTTCTTACCTAAAGTCTGGCTCCTGTCGAAGACTTGATGAGGATGAGCTGATTGAGACTGAATCCAGACAAGACTGGGGTGATGATGACTGGCCGGCCTTGTGACCTGAATGGAACTGGGACAGGGACACCTGTTCTTGATAGAGTCTAGCCCCAACTGGTCAATTTCTGGCCCCCTTGCTGTGCCTGGATTGTCAGGTTGTGGTGATGGTCAGGAGAGCCTTTCACCATCTCCATCTGGTGAGAAGGCTGTGGCCTTTTTTCTGATTCAGATTTGGTCACTGTCATCCATGCTTTCATCTTCTAGAGGCTAGATTACTGCAATGCACTCTACATGGGGCCGCCCTTGATGACTGTATGAAAGCTGCAGCTGGTGCAGAATGCAGAAGCTTGCCTCCGTTTGGGATCAGGATTCTGGGAGCACATTACACTAGTACTCTGAAGTCTACACTGGCTTCCCATAGTTTTCCAGGCACAATTCAAGGTGCTGGTTTTGTCCATTAAAGTCCTAAATGATCTGGGCCCCACATATCTGAAAGACCGCCTGTCCTTCCATGCCCCATTGCAGTCCCTGAGATTGTCTGAGAGCATCTCCCTATGGCTACCTTCTGTTAGCTTTGTTCATACAAAAAGAGCTTGCAGGGAGGCATTCTCAGTTGCTGCCCTGTTGTTATTGAACTCCCTCCCCCTGGAGGTTTGTTTGAGCCCAGGGCCTTGGTGTCTTCTGGAGGTTGTGTAAGACCTTCCTGTTTAAAAAGTCATTTGGCAGGTGGGGATAAGGTATTGGGTAGGTTTTAGGGTTGGGCTATACGGGGTTGGGGTTGGGGAATAGGGAAGATTGTGTTGGGGGAATGCAGGAGGGTTGGGTGGGTTTGTTTTGTTTTTTTTAATTGATTTGAATGTTTTTACATCTTGTTTGCTGCCACGAGCCTCTGGGAAAGGGCAGCAAATAAGCAAACAAACAAGCAATAACAATATAATGCAAACATAAAAAAAGAAAGAGAAGAGACCTAAACAAAGAGAGGATACCAGGGTGCTCCCCTTGTTGAGCCCCAGCCCCTGCTCCATCTAGCACTCTGCAGTCTGTACCTGTGGCAGCTTGTGGAGCTGATAGCAGATGTGCTGCATGTTACTGTCTATGGAGAAAATCCCATGTCCTGCAGACCGCTGCACAGAGTACACACCATGTGCATGCACACCCGGTACAGGACCTATGGTGAATGCGTGAACTACGTGGTTGCATGTGTGTGCATGTGCACAGGGCATGGGATTGGCCCTAAAGATCACAAACACCAAGACCAAAGCTGCAGCATCTTCCCACTCTTAGGGGTGTGGAACAGGCGCATCTGTAATTTTTGTTTTAATTTTTGTTTACAAAAACCCCTTCATTTTGGAAAGGTTTCATAAAGAAAATATTCACTTTCCTCCTTTTTTATTTTGTTTTATTTATTAAAAACAACATATTAAAATAACTGGGCATGCATAAAATGGCTATGCATGTGCAGTCCTTTTCCAAAATTGTGCATTGAGTTTTAATTTTATTTTTAATAAAAGTATTAATAATTGGCTGATATTGGTTGCTCCCTCCTCGGTTCCCCCCTGGGTGCAACCACTTACCGGACCCCTCAACAGGCATGCTTAAAAGTGGGTTAATGATCTTCCTCCTGTGTGACTGGGCTGTGCTGCCCTGCCCCATGGTGAAGTCCACCAGCACCATAGAGTCATGGGTGAAAAGCTTCATCCACTGTGACCTCACTGAAATTAACATGATGATTCATGTGCTTAGAGTTAAGCATGTATGTAAGCTTTACAAGAATGAGGGCTTGTTTTCTGTAAAAGAACAGTAGTTGAAAGCTAGACACTTTTATCCTTAGTGGAAAGGGAGATAAATGGAACTACAACCAAGCCAATATTTTGTGTGTAGAGGTCAAAACCAACTTACTGTTTGAAGTGAAAAAGGATAGCAAGGGATTGTTCTGCTTGAACAGGAATTTTCCCACAACAAATGGAGAATGTGAATGCATCTGTCTATTCTATGTTGCCTGTTCTAAGAAAACACAATGATTTCCCCCCAGACTGAGTACTTTAATTTATTGCCATTTTTTTCAGTGTTTAGGTCAGGGATTTAAATATACATCTATTGTTTTAGTGTTAGAAAGTACAGTATATTTGGCACCTTCAAAACAAAATGGCCATGTCTATTGTCTTTATTTCTCCTTAACTTATTAGGACCATGGCCTATCCAAACTAGACTCCACAGGTACTGAATTATTCTAAAGGACTATGTGTTCCCATGTGGTAGTGTGAAGTTATTCAGTTCAGTTCAGTTTATTATGGAATCAGCTTCTGCCATATCCAGAGCAAAAATAAAACTATTTTACAATTTACAATTTTACATTATCAATATAAAAATAGGTAAATAAGGTCACTATAAGACAGAAAATTGAGGAAACAGAATGATACAAAACAGTCTCAACATTCAAGATCTCAGTAATTTATTATAAAAGGGGGCATACGTCAACTCAAAAGCTAACCGAAAGAACCAGCAATTCGCAATCAATAATAACAGGAATACATAGGATTCAATTAGGTACATAGCTATCAACTGGAACATTCCTTAAGGCAGTAATATAATACTGATCAGACCATCCTAACTTACCATAACGTATTTAAATGTTGCCGAACAACTTTCCTTCTTTTAGTAGCCAAACTAATCAAGATTGCCACAGTAGTCAAAGAGTCTACTGACGTTAACTTTAATAAATGATTTAATCTTTGACAGTCTGCAGTTAACAGGAAAGGTTCTAGCAAAGTGGATAACCAAGTTTCTCTTAGTTTCTGATAGTACGGACATTGTATAACAAAGTGTACAAACGTTTCAACCAGACGCATAGAGCAAGAACATAACAGTGCCTCATAGGGTGAGACAGCAATACGGCCTTCCACTACCATAGTATCAATTAAAGCAAATCTGCATAAGGTAATATTCCTTCTCAGGGTAGGACTAATAAGGAGATCCAAATACGGTTCCATAGTATAGTTTGATTTAATTTCCCAATAAGTAGGGGCTACTTTTCACGATCTCAGCGTAGCAAAGTCCTGCTGGATCGCAATATCTCTTGACCGGGTATCGAGCTCTTTTTTGGCAGATACTAATGATTTCCCCCAAAAAAATGGGCTGGAGAAAATCCCAAGTAAGATAATTGGGTGATTAGATATTTCACCCAGGGATATAATCTAGCCCGAGAATGAGCTGCCTCTTCTAAAGCACATTGTGCTATTAAAGTGGTATGCTGGAGATTTTCAACCTTCTGCCAAGTTATTCCATGTAAGCACCTTGTAGAATCATAGGGTGTTAACAGATGCGAAGGGAGATGGATAGAAATGATTTTCAATCTGTGGAGTCCCCACACCACTATCACCCCTGCGGACAGCATTGGGAGCCCTCTGCCTGCAGTTAATGAGCTTGTGCCACCTGCCAGAGATGATACTAGCACATTCTTCCCCCCCACCTCCCCCCATGGGACTGCCTGATAGCTGCTTCAGTGAACTTGCTGTCCCCAGGTGGCTCGGGGACCGTGAGATCACCGGCATGGTCCCCAGATGTCAGGTGCCCCACCACCACAGGGACAGCATGATCAGTTGTACTCCTCTGTCTCCTCTGCTCCCCCTAGCTGTCAGCTGAGAGGGGTGCACTAGTGCTGACTCTGGCGGAAAAGGGGGTCATGGCCTGAGAAGGGTTTCTTCCTCACCATGAACACCCTTTCCATGGCTGTTGCTCTCCTTTTCTGACAGGAGAGGAAAAGAACCATCATCATAGCCAGCATGTGGCTCCTCGTCCACACAGATCCGCAAGCCCGTTAGTTCCTTTCCTGAATGGAGAGGGGATTGCAGGATCCATATAGCTCCTCCATATGGGATGCATGCTGGCTTTGATCCTTTCCATAGCTGTGACCCCCCCCCCCTCCACCACACATTCCATTGGAGCCAGAGCTTGTGTGTCCCTCTCAGCTGAAAGCCGGTTGGAGGAAAGGAGCATAGATCTCACACCCCTGAGAGCTTCTGCGCTCCCCTATCCCAGCTGGCTGTCAGCTGAGAGGACACGCTAGCTGTGCCTTTGTGGTGTTGGTGGACCTGGGACTTCAGGGGACCGTAACAAACAAAACCTGACCCTGTGGTTGCCCATTGTCCCACTTTGGACTGGGTCAACCTGTATAGCATACTTCCCCTTTCTGGGGATAACACCACATGGTGCTGCCCTGGGGCAGCCCAGGGGTAAACATCTGGCGGTCACCATTCAGACAGGTACGAAAATCCGGGACACAGTGGGCACAATGGGGGGCAATGACTTGTGTAATATTACACCCATAAGTTTGGAAGGAACCTTAAGGATCACCTAGTTCAAAAACCGGTTCAATGCACAGATCCTAACTTGGAGCAACACTAAATTCTTAGCTATCTCAAGAGTTATATCTCTATAGCAACTACTGATGCTTTCATAATATAGTAGTTGCAATTAAAATGTGCGTTCTTTGGTGCTTTGCAAACTTATTCTCAGAAAAATGCTGCAAGCAATTGTGTTGATTTGCCAATTTGGGCCTGTTCATGGGGGAGGGGGGGTGTTTATTTTTTTCTTCCTGTAGATAATAGGTGTCAACCACATTTTTCTGCTTGCAGTAAATCTTGGTATCAAACCCGTAAATCTTGGATAAACCCTTAGTGGATTTTGCAGTGTGCTGTAAGCATACTACAGAAGTTCCCAGATGGTGGGTTTGTACCCTGAATAGAATCAAACCATCTGTGGGTAGGGCTATATCCTGACTAATGCTTCTTATACTTGCTGTGTGTTTGCTGCTGTCTGAACCGAAGGGTTAAGTTTCAGTTTCTAGATGAGGTCACAAGAGAAAAAGCATGGGGAACACGGGCATATGAACTGAGACTTACATCGCTTTTAAACGGGCTCCTTCAAAGCACCGCATTTCCAGCCACCGCCACTGCTGGCAACAGAGAGTACATCACTTCCAACAGCAAGGGGAGCATGTAAACACTCCCCATGTGACTTTTCTCTCAACGCAGGGCTCAGGAGGTGCTTTTCAGTGCCTTGTTTAAAAGAGGTGTGAGACACTTCAAAGCAGGACTGGAGAAAGAAGTACAATGGCTGAAGCTAAGCCTATTCTGGAAAGACCGGTAACATCCCAGGCCATTTTCTTTCATAATATCAGAGAATGAAATAAAAACAGGTCTACTCAGCCCTGGAAGAGGCCCACCTGTGGAGCCCCTAGAAATCTGTGGGCATCATCCCATCCATTGCATTGACTATTTGGAATGGGTTGTAGGTGCTAAATTAAAACAATTGGGAAAGAGAAGGTGTCCATGGGCCAGATTAGCTGCAGCAAAACCCTTCAAGCCTAAATTGAAATGACTAGTAGAAGGAAAAATGCACACAGTAGAGAAAAGTTGATATTATTAACTAGGAATGGAACCCAATAAAAGGACTGGACATCTCTTCAGGGGACAAAGCTATGTTTAACAATTATATTAAAGCCCCCAGTCCAAGCTCTATGTGTATACCATGCGCACATAATGCATGGTAGACACTCATTGATACACATACCATGTGTGCACACCCATGCTGTACATGGTGCGCATGTGACCTTGGATCAGGGACTTAATGAGGTCAAACATGTGACAGATGTAAAACTGCATGCTTCAAGCTTAAAACTAATCACTAAATAACAAGAATAAAGCAGAGACCCTACATCTTCCCACTGTGGGATCCTGCAAGTGCTCTGAGGCACTGGGGCTGGACTGGTCACTGCCAGAAGCACATACGTGGTTGGATGCAGCACAGGTTTTATCTGGTATAGGTATTCCTCTGTTCCTATATTAACGTACACTAGGGCTGAAATGACCAGGTAAATTGCTGTTCACAAGAAATTTTGCAATATCGGGAACTGGGATTGATTTCCTGACTGTTTCCTGATAACAATTAGTCCTGAAAAGATAATCAAATTGATTCTCAAGATAATTTCATGGGAATCGAGAATTGCTGCTAAGATTTCACAGCTTTTTAGAACCCCAATCGAGATCTTAGATGAAACTCAATTTATCGGTTACCACAATTTACAGTCTATCGTTTACCGTGTTAAATAGTTACTGTGGGGTTTTGCCATTTATTGGTTTTATTGGTATCACAATTTATCGTGTATCATGTTTACCGGTTACTGTGATTTGCCATTTATCTTGTTTATTGGTTATTGGTTTATTACCAGGTTTATTGGTTATTGCATTATTGGTTATTTGTGTGGGGGAGGAGGGGGTTGTTATTGGTTATTGCTTTTTATTGGTGGATGTTTATTGTTTAATGATCTATTTGTTTATTACCATGCTTATTGGTTTTGGGTGGTTTTTTTGGTTTTTTGTTATTGGTTTTTTGTTTATTTGCTATTTGTTATTTGATTATTGGTGTTTATAGGTTTGTTACCATGTTTATTGGTTATTGGTTTCTTACCATGTTTATTTGTTATTGGTTTATTGTTTACTGTGTTTATTGGTTATTGGATTTGGCTTACAGGCAACTCGGTAAACAAAAACCCAGTAAATGGTAACCAACAACCAGTAAACAGTAACTCGGTAATCAACAATCCAACGGTAAACAACTATCCGGTAAACTGTAATTTGAGAAAAGAATCTCGACCTAAAATTGTCAAGAGACAGCCATTTTCTCATTTATTGTTTCTCATTTAAAATGAGACAAGAATCATAATTCTTGGCAATAACCGAGAAAAAGTCAAAATTGAGTTTCAGCTCTAATAACAGTGCAATTTCCCAATTCTCACAATACTGAAAGATACCATTCTTATTTACTGACTTTCTGCTTACCATTTACTACATACTATTCATTTAACACTTACTGCATTCACAAGGGTACTATATTACTTCCAGGTTCGTTATTTCTGCATTTCTGAGCCAACCACTGTGTAAATAACTCACACTTTCATTCCCACACAGAAAGTTCAGGATGTAACAGCAAACATCCAGGAGAAATGTATGAGTAAAAACACCCTTAGACACACAGAAAGTTCATGATGTAACAGCAAACTTCCAGGAGAAATGTGTGTGTAAAAATGTTTTTACACACACATTTCTCCTGGATGTTTGCTGTTACATCCTAAAATTTCTGTGTCTCTGAATCACTCACCCAGATCTTAAACATCCAGATCTTTAAACTTCTGCGTAGAACTTTTGTGTGTAAAAAGTTCTTCTGGTAAAATATTTTGCTGCAGGCAGCTGTGGTCACTTGGTTTCCATGGCAGCCTGTCACATCTACAGCTGCAGCTACTTTAGGCTGCCTCAGGGCAGTGTTTGTGTGAAGAATGCATCCGGAAACTACCTCAGGGCAATGTGTGTGTGGAAAATGAATCTGGAACTTACTTGTGGACTCGTAAACCCAGAAGATTGAAAAATCTGGAACTTTAACGTGTGTGTAAAAATGCCCAATGACTCTTGGGGCCCACCGCGGCTGTACCATTCTTGTATGGGGCACAAAACCTTTGGCCCCGTTAAGCCCACTCAACTCAACTCTTTAGTGAGATGTATATGGGACTTTGAGGTGGGAACTAACACTAGCTACGAGTACCCAGTAAGGGGTTTAGGGCTACAACTGCACCCTGCTTTTGAGCAAGGCTAAGAGTTATGAAGATTTTTGATATTCTCCTGTCAGTAGATTTGCCTGTGGTTCAGAGGTGCCTGAAATCTACACTGTACACTGTGGAAAACCTTTGAACTTGTGATAGTTAGTCATTCATATTGTGTGAGGCAGTCAGGATGTGAAGGACTAGAGGAAGGAAGCAGAAGGCCTAGCTGCTGTAAAGCACTTCTTCATAACTGCCAGCCATTGGTCACAATCCTAAGGCCTACAGATATTGTGCGCAAGCGCTCATGCACATGGGATCCGCAGGGCTCATTGAGCCCACATTGAGGATCCATGTTGATTCACAAGAATCTGTGCACGTGCGGTTCAACATGCGGCTGTTTACCCTCGAAGAATCTCCATGTGGTAGGTAGGTTAGGAGTGTTGCTCCCTCCTGGGCCTGAGGTTGAGAGAAAGCATCTCCCACAAAGTCACCCAGGGGTTTAGTCCAACCAGGTTTTGGGACTGGATTTCCCAGCTCTGAGCCCCACATCTCAGCCACTGGCCCACATTGATTCCCTTTGATGAATAAACACACCAGAAAGGGGAAGGGACGGCCTTAGAAATTGCGGGGCCCTGGGCGAACACAAAATGCGGGGGGCCCTCATCTCCATGCGTTTTCCCAGGGGCGGCTGGTGGGTTTTGATGTTGGAGGGGCACTGGGGCAGCAAGGCTGGTGGGCCTAGGGGTGGAGCCAGGGGGACAGTAGGCCAGTTACATGGCATAACCCAGCAGCAAGGAGTTCCCAGGGTTAACATCGGCTGGAAGAAAGCACAGTCTAGATGCACATCAAGCTTAAAATAAATAATTTATAAACCCAAAGCACAGGAAAACATCCAAAACACTGGGAAAACACTGGCAAAATACAGCAGCAAGGAGTTCCCAGAGTTAACATCAGATGGAAGAAAACACAGTCTACATGCACATCAAGCTTAAAATAAATAATTTATAAACCCAAAACACAGGGAAACACCCCAAACACTGGCAAAACACAGCAGCAAGGAGTTCCCAGGGTTAACATCAGATGGAAGAAAACACAGTCTACATGCACATCAAGCTTAAAATAAATAATTTGTAAAGCCAAAACACAGGGACGCATCCTTGGAGGATGGGTCCCTGTGTTTTGGGTTTATACATTTCCTTGTAAAGCACCCCAGTCCCAGCCTGAGTCCAATTTTACCACGCACATCCCATTTCCAGCATTTTGAACACAACTGAAATTGCATGACTTGCAGTGACATCTCTCTCAGGATTTCTAAACCTCCATTTTACCACACACAGTTCCCCCTGCACTAACCCACTAGCCCCCAATCCTCTCCCCGAGAACCCAGGAGCCCTGGGTCCTATTACACTTCCAAAACAGACGTTCAAACATAGATCCAGCTGATCAAACATAAATCAAACAACCCCCACACGGACACAGCACCCCCCATGAAAGCAAGGATGAGGAACTGAACCTCAGGCCCAGAGCAGCCAAACACAGCTCTCAGCAAAACTTTGTCAGTGTGACCCCTTTCCATTTCTTGGATTTAAGGGTCCCAATCACTAAAAACCCAGTTAAATGTATCAAACACAAAACAACTCCCCCACGACCACAGCACTCCCAGCCCCTTCCCAAACTACCCTCAGATGGCCCCACTCTACTCCCAAAGCCCCACAGACGCATGTAGCAGCACAAATGAGCTCATATGAAGAAATAGAAGAAGAGGTATTGGCCGGGTGGCCCTTACATCAGCTGCTGCTGGGCCTGGGTCTTCTGGGAGCCGGGTTCGGAGGCTGACAGGCTTAGGTTGCTAAGCAGGAGGGGACAGCAGGAACGTTCTGCTGGGCCTCTTCTTGGGCAGGGGGGGTGGCTCCCTTTTACCCTCTAGGAACCATGGGGGAGTGGGGCCAGCCATCAGGGGGTGAGGGGGGACATCCATGAGAGGGGGAGCGGGTTAGAGGGAGCAACTCCCCCTTGCGTGCACACACACTCACCCACACACACACCCTTCTCTCTCTTACACACCTCTCACACACATTCATTCTCTCATACACATTCATTCATTTGGTTTCTCACACATGCTATCACCTCTCTCACACACACCCATTCAAACTCTCACAGACACTTTCACTTCTCTTTCTTCACTCACACACCCATTCAAGCTCACACACATGCTATCACCTCTCTCTTTCACACACACACCCATTCAAGCTCACATCCACACGTTCACCTTTCTCTCTTGACTCACACACCCATTCAATCTTACACACACACTTTCATCTCTCTCTTTCACACACACCCATTCATACTCACACATATGCTCTCACCTCTCTCTCTCTCTTTCACACACACCCATTCGAGCTTACACTGTCATATACACTTTCATCTTTCTGTCACACACACACACATTCAGGCTTACACACACAATTTCATCTCTCTCACACACACCCCTCAATCCCCATTCATACTCACATACTCTCTTTCTCTCACACATACACACACATTCAATCTTAAACACACGATCTTATCTCTCACACACACACCTCAAACCCATTCATACTCTCACACATGCTCTTACGTCTCTTTTTCACACACACCCATTCAAGCTTACACACGCTTTCATCTCTCTCACACCCCCAATCCCCATACTCACACACATGATGCTCTCTCTCTCTCTCTCTCTCTCTCTCTCTCTCTCTCTCTAAAACACACACACACACACACACACTGCACATACACACACACACACATTCAAACTCACACACACACACACACTCACGCTATACTGCCTGAGCCTCCTTCGCTCCGGTCCCATCCCCCAGCCTCCACGCAGGAGATCCTCATCCTGGTGGCGAGGGACCTGCCGCCCTCGCCGCCTGCTCTGCTCTTGCTCCCCACGCTGCCTGCTCTGATCCACCGCCGGCCCGCCACTGCTCCTCGCACTGCCTCCTCTGACCTCTTCCCAGAAGCAAGTAAGCAGCCTGCTGCTTGGCATGCTGTGTGCCATGGGGTCCTCTATCCCTCCCGGAAGTTGCTTTCATGCAACTTCTGGGAGAGATAAGGAGGGGCCAGGCAGGCTGCGAGGATGAAGGAGGAGGTGGGGCCTCAGCCATGGGTGGGTGCTCTGGGGGGGGAGAGGGGACCTGCGGTGCCACTTCTGCTTGCCAGTGCAGCACGGCACCACACTGACTCGAGTCCCACCCCCTAACTTTAAAATAAATAAATAAAATAAAATAAAATAATTTTTTTAAAAATAAAAAAATTCTACACACACCCCTGAACCGCACACCCCCCCCAAGTGTAGGGCCCTGGGCGGCCACCCCTAGCCGCCCCGCATTAAGACTTGCCCTGGAAAGGGGTATGAAATGGAAGACTGCCTTAGGGAATGAAGTTAGGGCATGAAGCCTGAGATGTTGGTTGTGGGTTACCCTGCCACAGATCTCACAAGACTCTTTTCTGTGTTCCCTTGCTCATTGTAAGTAATTATGGACAACGGATAGCATGGAGTAATGTATAGCCAGGGGTACAAAAACGGGAGGGGGACGGGGAATACACACATTTCCCCTGAGTTTGGGGTGCAGGGAATAGTTATCTCAAGTTGGACTCCCATAATCTCTGCTTCTGTGGGGAAATGGGGGGCTGTAGTTGAGTGTCTGCCTTTAAAAACCAAACTGGGTGGTGGTGGTTGGGGACTTGGGGGTCAGGGAGCATGTTTTGGGGAGTCAAGGAGTGGGGTTGTCCTGCCTCACTTTGGACTGTTGAATCTCTACTGTTTCCAAAATCCATTCTTGCATCTTACTTTCTATTCAGCTCTCCTGGAAACCCCATCTTTTTGGAGCACTCTCAGTATCTTTTTTTTTTTTAGTAATGGAGAACTTCATTCGACCCCCACCCCCTGCTCCCAAGTCAGGCACACCAATACAAATCACTATAAACTGCAACATTATTGCCTAAGGGAATACATAAGGCCCAAGCCAACCAATCATCTCATTTGCATTCAAGTATATAATTTATATTTCTAATATACATACATTGCTTTTATAGGGCAGCTGACTTTTTATAACCCTACCAAACTTCAGAAATGCAGTTTAGTTAATCAAGCCTTTGTATTTCTTCTCATTCCTGCAGCAATATTTGTTGTCTCCTTTGTTTAGGCTACATCCTCATCATTATTTATACCTTTAATTAGCTTTGAATCATTAATCTGTATTGCTTTTCCTGTTTCATTGGGTGCAGTAACTTATTGGATGCACCTTTTGAAGAGCATAATAATTAGGCTTCATTTGGTTTCTCTTGACAGTCATGGCCAGAACTGCCTGGTGGGACAAGACCACTGTGCAGCATTGGCAATACACACAGTAAGCTCAGTAAAGCCCAGGGTGGGGTATCCTTTAGTGGCTTCCAATTAGAAAAACAGTTCCTTTCCTCAGTGATGATTAATGTGGCATGTATGGTGGGGAAATGGACACATGTGGGGTGTAATGGTGAGCTTGCTTCACAAGGTTCAAGTGGGAGGACTGTAATGGTCCTTTGAAGGATGATGTTTACATAGGAGGCAGAACACTCTGGGAAATGTAGTGCCTAGCAAAAGCCTGGGAGGCATGAGTCTCAACTGAGATTTCAGCAGAGGCAAATCTGTTGGGGAATGGGCCAGGTGGATCTGGCTCCCTGGGCAATTAGGGAACCCATGAGTCCAGGACTTCCCAAAGGCACTGTGGTGGGGAGTGGATTAGGGCTGTGCCCTAATCCACATTTGGGTTTGGATAAAACCCTCAAAATACAAAATACAAAAAGCCATTTTTTTGCTTCCATATTTAAAATATAAAAACTGCCTTACAATGTTTGGGTATGTGCCTGTGGGGACAATGCACTGCACTGTGCTTCTCATTTTCCACATTCCACTTTCATTGTCTTATTTTCCACTTCTAATCTGATGCTTTTAATGGTTGGGCTAACAGTTTGAGTATTTTGCATGGTCTGGGCCCCAATAACTGATCTGTAGAAGTGGATTGTGTTTTGATTTAGGTTCACTTTTGATCTTTGGGTGATTTGTGGTTTGGAAGATTGACCTAGTTCCATAGGCTGCTGGAGGTGGTACTGCACCCAGGGAACCAGAAGGCATTGGGCAAAGGCATGTGATTCCCATACCTGGAGCTTGCTGATACCAGGTAGGGTCACCACCTATGCATGTGAGTGTGTGTGCACACACACACACATGCAGAGGGCTGCACCCCCTTATACGACACACAAAGGGTGGCTTTAGACATAACATCAATGGGTGTCTGAATGTGTGTTTTGACCTTGATATGAACACTGGTTTAGCCCTGTGTTCAGTATGTGGCACTAGGGGCGATGCGACAGTGCTATTTTCTGCCCTCAGCCAATTTCCACCATTATGGAAATTCTCTTGGTTTTTCGCCTTTTGCCGGCGACATTCTGCTATTCCGTGACCTCTGTTGGTGCCGCAAAAAAAAGCGCCCGGCCTGCAGAGCAAGAAATATACCGCAATTCCGAAATAATTTTTCACGTTCAAGATCGGGGAATGGTATTAAATGGCAATTCCGGCATTTGCTTTTCCTACAACTGCTGCTTTTCCCACCTTTTCCAGCTGTGCTTTGCTTGCCCCCCTTGCACATTTTGGAAAATATAAAAAAAACGTTTGTGTCAAAAAATCATTAATTCTGGAATGTCTCGCTAGTACATGTACAGCCAGAAAAATAAATTCCAGAATATATATACATTTTTAATTCCTATATGAATTCCGAAAGTCCTACACTCAGAGCGCTGCTCTATGATTGGTGGTGGAAGGATCACATGCATCCCTGTTTTGAATGAAGTTGCCCCCTCAAATTGTGCCTTGTGGCCTGTTCCCTTTCATTTGCCATCACTGGACTCCCTGGAGCAAGTACTCGATCATCCGAGTTATCTCACGATTCCAAACCCAACCTGACCTACCGACCTCATGATTCCAATTCATTCCTGAGCCTGTGGTATGGTGGAGTGTGGACACAGAAGAAAGAGAGAACTTGTTTTTAATTGAGTGAGTCACTGAACTAGGTAATATTGCTGCAGCGGGGATGGGAAGGGGACTTTTTTTACTTAACTAATAATTCCGGTAGTCTCTGGGGCCTAGGCAGGCAGACTGGCCAACGAGTGGAGAGGGGTTCTGTTGTGTGTCTTGTGTGTGTCTGTGTGGGGACAGAATGGCAACAGGCTGGTAAATCTTTTATATATGAGGTCACGCAATGAGTGCTGTGTGTTTCTGGTGGGATGGCATATGCAGCAGCAGCACAGTTGCCCAGCAAATTCCAGTATTCCTGCTAATTCCAGTATATGGCACGGGCCGGCAGGCCACGCTGTTTCTGCCCACCCATTGCCAATTCCGTAAAATAAATATTTGCAGTCATGGTACCAGACCGTCTCATGGACGGTGAGGTCGGGTGACCCACTGAGTGAGTGCAATGTGGGAAAATTCCCAGCAGTGACTGGGAAGATTCTGGAATGTTCCATGTGTTAACACAGCAATGCTGTTACGCTGCTGATAATGCCCTCCCCCTTCCTTGCAAATTCCGGAATGGTACACAGTACTTTAGCCCACGCTGTTTCTGCCCACTCATTGCCAATAAAGAAAATAAAGATTCGATTCATGGCGCTGTGGTCATGTCATTGAGGTGTTGTGTGGCTGTGTGCTAAGCTCACTGCTTGCCTTTGCATATGGAGCCACTGGGAAAATTCCGGAAAGTGATGCCTGTTAACACGGCGAAGTTCGGATGACAACGCTGATAACCCCCTTCCCCGTCCTTGAAATTTCTGGAATGGCCACCCTGTACACAGCAGGGCAGCAGACAGCCACACTGTTCCCGTCCCCCCCGCCTTGCCACTTCTTGTCTTCACTGGACGTTCAATTTTTTGCAGCCATGCAGCAGCTCTGCTGACAGTGCCACTCACTGCCTGTCTACCACTCTCCATTTCCCCATGGCTTGCTGGCCTTGCAAAGTGGGGGAGGGGTGGTTGTATAATATTGTAGGTGGGTAAGGTTATGCCAGTTGGTGCCTTATGGGTTATGGCAGGTAGGTAGGGTTATGCCAATTGTGCTTTGTGCCATGGTGCCCTTGCAGCCTTCCAGACAGCAGTAGTAGGTGCATCGATCGTGCATGCCTACAGCTGCTGGCTTGGCACAAAACATGACAATGGTGGATGGGGGGGTGGGGGGCTGTCAAAAGAGTAGCCCGGCCCGGTCCCTGGGCTCTGTGTTCCTTTGTGCATCCAGTTGTCTGACTCACGTGACTCCTGAACAGTAGTCTAATATCTAATTCAACATTCTGAAATATAATGTAATTATGAATTCAAAAAAATAATAATAGAAAAAATCTCTTCTGTGAATTTTGGAATTAAGGATAATTAATTTAATGTATTAATTGAATGTTGCACTTTAATTTCTGATACAGTAATTCCTTCCTGTCACCGTTCATATTACATATACACAGCAGTGATGAGCACACACACACCCTTTTGACACTGCGCACCTGACTCGGATAGCCAGCCGAGAAGCACCGCAGTAGCAGTGCACGGGTCAGGGCCACACACAGTGTATGAGGACGAGTATGCCTCGCCAGTCGCCAGTGCCACCAACTTGCCATTTTCAAAATAACACACTACTGTAACTATATACTTATATAGACAAAATAGTGTTCATATCAAGCTCAAAACACACATTCATCGACCTGTTGATGCTATGTCTAAAGACATCCTGTATTTACTGAGAACAGTGTTTCAGTGTTCACTGTCTTACTCTGTCAGACATGAAGGTGTGTCATACACCATAGCAGCACCCTGAGATATTGTAAAATATTGTCCAGACTGGACATTTGGGCATGATGAGGAGTACATTTGATCCACACAGGACATTTGTTTTCCCCGTAATGTAAAGTATGTTAAAATTGAATATTTTTATACAATGCATACCATTCTGCTTTTCATACTTATTGTTCTGTACTTGCTAATTAACAGAACAAGAAAAATGGCACACGATAGCCAGAGATGCCGCTGTAACAAATCTGTACCTCGCAGTGGATCATCATCATCAAGACAGGTCATGCAGCTGTGAAATGTGAAGCCTCAACAGGCTGCTGCTCACAAAAGAAAAAACCTGCAGCAGCAGCAGCAGAAGTAGCAGCAGGCACAGCACGATGAGGTGATTCAAACACCAACACAGCATATCGAGCATCAGCAGGAGGACAGTACAGAAGATGCACAGAAGGAGCATCATCTTGAACAGCATCTGGAAACAGAGAAGCAGCAATTACGAGAGGACTTTCCACCAAATGGTGGACCTAATGATCAACCACATCAGGGTAACAGAGAAGAACAACATCAGCAAAATCAGCCTAGACAGTTTGTTTACAACAGCTGCCAGAATGCAGTTGAAGGAGATTATATGGACCGGAGACCGCCCTCATCATTGCAACAGTCTGAGAATGATTATGATTTATTTATTTATTTATTTATATTTATATGCCGTCCCCATGCCTACAGCATCTCCGGGTGGCTTCCAGCATAATATAAAACACTTTTTAAACATAAAATAGCTACAATATCATAATTAAAACAAATTTAAAACACCCCCCACAAAAATTAACCCCCACTCCTCCCCTTCGAAGGCCTGGATGAACAGCCAAGTCTTACAGATACGTCGAAAGGCCAACAGGCCCGGGGCCAAGCGAGCCTCCTCCGGGAGGGAGTTCCACAACCGCGACCCAGCCACTGATAACGCCCTCTTCACTGACCTCCAGAAAGGCGCCCCCGGTGGACCAAAGGAATCGTTCTGAGGCGCGGAGGGTGAGACGGTCCCCGAGATATGAGGGGCCCAGACCATGCAGGTCTTTGTAAATCAATACTAACACCTTGAATCTGGCTCAGTACGCTATAGGTAGCCAGTGCACAGCGCGGAGCACCGGTGTTATGTGCTCATGCCGCCCTATCCCCGTCAGGAGATGGGCTGCTGCATTCTGCACTAGCTGCAGCCTCCAAACCAGAAACAAGGGAAGCCCCACGTAGAGCACGTTGCAGTAGTCTAGCCTTGAGGTGATGAAGGCATGGATGAGAGTGGCCAGATCGGGCCCAGAGAGGTAAGGTCAAAGCCCCCGTACCAGATACAGCTGGCGAAAGGCAGCTTTAGCCACCACTTTCACCTGCTGATCCAGATGGAGGCCCGAATCCAAAACCACCCCCAGACTCTGAACCTGAAGAGCAACAGGCGGGCGAACCCCCCTATCAGGGGGGCCAGCACCTCCCCCACCCTTCCCACCACCATCAACTCCATCTGATCGGAATTGAGCTTCAATCTGCTCTGCTGCATCCAATCCGCCATGGCCTCCAAACATTGGGAGAGTAACGAGACAGCAGGACCTGAGTCAGTTGAAAACAAAAGGTACAGCTGAGTATCATCAGCATATTGGTGACAGCGCACCCCGAACCCTCTCATGATCTCCCTCAGGGGCTGCATATACACATTGAACAACAGTGGAGACAGAATGGAACCCTGCGGAATGCCGCAGGTCAAGACCCAGGGGCTAGATGTTTCAGCCCCCAGCACCACCCGCTGGCTTCTACCCAAGAGGAATGAGTGGAAGCATCCAAGGGCAGTCCCATCCAGACCTACCAAATCTCACAGCTGTCTCAACAGCAGCCCATGGTCCATGGTATCAAAAGCGGCCAAGAGATCTAGCAGGATCACAAAGGTAGAACATCCTGCGTCCACCTCCCAGCGGAGATCAACCATCAAGGCCACCAATGCCAACTCAGTATCATAGCAGGGGCAGAACCCAGATTGAAAAGGGTCAAGGAAACCAATGCTGCCCAAATGCACCTGGAACTGCAGTGCCACTGCCCGTTCAATAACTTTCCCTAAAAAGGGAAGATTAGAGATGGGTTGGTAGCTGGCGAGTGCGTCCACATCCAAAGATGGCTTCTTCAGCAGGGGGCGCACCACAACCTCCTTGAGACTGGATGACAATCTCCCCTGCTGAAGGGACGCATTCACTACCCTCGCCAGCACCATCCCCAAGATCTCCCTGGAGGCTTTTACCAACCAGGATGGGCATGGATCTAATTCAAAACTAGTGGCTCTGACAGACCCCAGGACATTCACCATATCAGCCGGTGTCAATTCCTGAAACTCATCCCAGAAAGATTGACCAGACAGTGCCTCCGTAACCTTGTGCCCCTTGCTTACTGCTTCCAATCCCATGTCAAAGTTACTCTGGATCTGAGCGGTCTTGTCTGCAAAGTAGGTAGCAAACTCTGATGGTGATATTTCCACTGCTGCTGCGCCTTTGACTGGTGATGATGTATTACCAAAACAGTCATGGAAAGACAGACACGCACACAAACATCTTCTCGATCATGATGATGATAATGACAGTATCGCCATTACCAATGTCATACCTGCAGTGGACACAGGCAGTGAGAGCAAGGCTTTTAATGATGATATTCTGGATATCAATAGTGCTGATGATGATGACGGTGATGACCCCAACTACTACCCTCCTATGACTTCCCATGAAAAGGAGCATCCGGCCAACAAAAGAGCAAAGTTTGTGCACCACCCAGTTAATGTACATTCCAAAGAAAGGAGGGTTAATATTTCAGCTTGTCATTTACTAGCCACATTGTTTGAGAGATGTGTAGCATCACGTACTCATACCACTGCCGCCGGCAATGTCATGCTACACCATACGAACAACAGCACGTGCACCACCACCAGCATCAACTCACAGGTGCCTTTGTCAACAGATAGAATTGTCACTACTACTACTACTACTACTACTACTACTACTACTATTACAACTCCATCCCAGTCACTCCAGATACAGCATTGGCAAGGCAACAACACCAGTGACCTACAGCACCACTGCAACTACAGAAGGTAATGGGAGGACAGGCAAACGTTCTGACACCTTGAAATATTTCACAGCTTGTGATCCCCAAAAGCTGGTAGTGCAGTGCAAGTATTGTGGATGTAAAATAAAGTGAGCAAATGAAGGTGGAAAAAGTAGGCCAGGTACTAGTGGCATGCCCTACCACATGATGAGCCAGCACCAGTCTGTTCTGAATGCCACAAAGCCACAGCAGCAGAGAACACTTGATGAACAAACATCTTCTTCACAAAACACCACATCCAGAAGCACAACCATGCAATCAACAATGGAACAAGCACTTCAAAAACAATTGAAATGGCCAGCCTCACACCCTTCCGCACAGTACTATCTTTCACTTATCACAAAGATGATTGTGGAAGACATGCTGCCATTTTCTTTTGTTGACAACGAGGGCTTCAGGCAAGCCATGGAGGGAATTGCCCCATGCTTGAAGATGCCCTCCCGGGCATACTTCGCAAAGAAAACCATTCCTTCTCTGTACCAAAAACCACATCAAGCTGTTCAGGATGCAATGAGCCATGCTGAAGGTGGGTTTGTGCACCTAACACAGACATGTGGACCAATGGGCAACGCATCGAGTACCTTTCCATAACCGGCCATTGGATATATCGAGACTCCAAGAAGCAGCTACAGAGACAGCAAGCTATACTTTCTCTAGAAGATTTTCCACACCTCCACTCTGTGGACAACATCCAGAACAGATTAACCCACATTGCAAGTGGATGGATGGAGCCGCTTAATCTCTCAGTTGGGTTTGCTGTTTTGGACAATGGTGCTAACATCATCAGTGGGTGATTTCAGACGTTACAGCAGGCCCCAGTCACCTTGGGCCGTGGGGTGGTTCGGACCACGGCCTGGAGTGAAGGGGCTTGCCAACAGACGTTCTTCCCTTCGCCCCGGGCTGCGGGGACCGGCGAACCACAGCCCATGGTGAATGGGGCCCGCCGTAACGTCTCCCGTGCCACCGTGGATTGTGGAGGGGGCGGGTCCATGGGGCGCAGCATGCTCCCGCATGGCCCCGCCCCCTGCATTCCTCACCGACCTTCCACCCACTGGACGGGCAGTGAGAGTGGCCAATCTAGCCGCACTCGTCACCGCGGTGGGGGAGGGAATGGATTCCACCACCAGCAGGGGTAAGTGAACAGATGTGACGTTTCAGTCACCCCTGCCATGGTGGCCATTCACCACACTTCTGGACCCGTTCATGTCCTCAGGTCCAGAAGTGTGGTGAATGCAAACGCGGCCCGCATTTGACTGTGGTGAACATCTGGCGGGTAGCATACAGATGTTCACCACAGTCATACACGGGCCGCGTTTGAGTGTGGTTCATGCGTGGTGAATCTTGGATTCGTCACTTCTGAAATCATCCAAAGGAAGGAAAGATTCTGGATTTCAAAGAGTGTCTTGCATGGCACATTCTCTGCATCTGGTAGTCCACCACTTTTTAGAAAGTGATGATTTGTTGACTACCAAAGTGGAAAGATCTAAAAAGAGAGCTGCACACTTCAAGAAATCTGCTGCATCGTGGCGTGAACTTAGGAAAATCCAGTCCGAGAGGAACCTCCCACTTCAGTACTTTCCAATTGACATCTGTACCCAGTGGAATTCAACATATAATTTGTTGAACAGACTACACATGCAAAGGTTGGCCGTGGACACTTTCTTTGTGTTTGCAGTTGCATCAAAATTGCTCAAAGATGATTCTGGAATGCAAGCTGCCCACTGAGATACTGGTGAAATACTCGTATCTCTGCTTGAACCTTTCCTACACATGACTTAATTTGTAAGCAGGGCAGATTCTACACTGAGCCAGACCATCGTAGCGCTTGAATACGTCAAAGGCAAAATATCTTCACTTGCAGAAATGTACTCGCAGAAGGATGATGGACTTAGGGGTACAGGTACTTATTTGGCACGAAGGCTTCAGAAATTTATTGCAGACAGACAGCAGTTCATACTCATGACTATGCGTCCACTTTACCGGAGAGCCACAGCACTCGATCCACACTTCAAGGGAGCTAAAAAGGTACTTGGGGGTGATGAAGATGTGGATCAGGCCCGCAAAGACATGGCATCATGGCTGGTAGTGCCCAGATACAGCACGACGACAACCATGAACTCGAAGACAACAATCATGAGGACAGCACCAGCACAGAAACAGAAACAGAGCAGGCTTGGTGGTTAAACTTTTCACAGTTGGGACTCCTGCCATCTGAAACATCTCAGAGTCATAGAACCAGAGGAAAGGAAAGTCCTCATGGACCAACCACACTTGCTGCAGAAAAGGATCTTTACGATCAGTACCTGACATCTGCAGGGGTGGCTGGCATGGATAAAGACCCTTTCTTATACTGGAATGAAAAAAAAAAGATGCATGGCCCACACGCTACAACCTTGCAATTTCCCATCTTGGTTGTCCCACTAGAAGTGTTCCCTTTGAACATCTGTTTGACTATTTAGATTGGATTGTATTTACTTATTTGCTGATTTATTGGCCAATTTGGTAGACTTGTATTTATCACTTGTTAATTACTATTAAAAACATTTCTGTTGTTTTGAACATTTGTTGTTTAATAGAAGCAGTTTTCTTGTTCACTGTTCCGACAGGTCTCCAACAGGTCTCCGACAGGTCACAATGGGGGATCAATTCCCTGTTGTTTTCCCCCAGCTCCCATCACGTTCCCTGATCTTGTTTGGCTAACCCTATTTTCCAGACACTTTTCAAAGCCTCTTTTAAAACAAAAAATTAGAGTAAAAAAATACAATACAAAATGAGAGCGAACCTGCGTGCCTTGCCTGGCACTGGCATGCAACATTTGTACATGCAACAAACAAAAAAGTTGCTTTTTGGTTCATATGTGCATTGTGCCCCCACAAACACTGTCTGAGGCAAAACTTCAAAAATTCACCAAACTTTCCACAAAATAACGGAAATATAAAATAAAAGCAATACAGAATGAGAGCGTCCCCCTCCCTGCCTGCCACTGGCATGCAACGTTGTGTGCAAGCAAGCACGTGAGCCTCCGGCAGGTTGCTGTCTGGCAGTTGCACCCAGCTTTCATTCAGCTGTGGCCTGGGTCATCCATGGATTTGTATACAGGTATTAAAATCCAGTAATAAAATCTGGTATTAAAATTCTGATTAAATGCAAAATTCACATAATTTGTTTTGCAGTGAAAACAAAGTTTAAACATGCTCTCTTCATTTGCTCAAGTTCCTGCAGTGTGGACACTGGCTGCACTTTCCATCAGCATTATTTGTTGCTCATTGTTCCATAATCTGAAACAAATTATTCAGACGGATATATCGTCCTTTCACTGTTAGCCAACTACTGATGAACTCTTTTTTGAATACAGACTGTAAATCAGCAATTGCCTCCTGGCCAAATGTAAAGGACTGGCTTATGTGTTTAAGGGGTATAGTTGCATGTGGGGGTGTTGAGTTGGTGTGCAGAGTTTCCTGTGCTGCTCTTTTGGAAACCACTGTTCTCATTTCACCTCAGGGTGTGTAGGGGCACATATAGAAACATTAGTATTATATTCTGAATCCTGGTGGCACAGATGCTTTTGCTTTCTCCTTCAAAAGGCAAGAAGTCGCCTTTCATGTTGATGAACAATCTTCTTGGAAGGACATGAAGGTGCTGGTACTACAGACTTTACAGTTTGTGGCTCCAGATGTCTACGGAGGTAACGACAACTGATTTTTTGCATGTGTGTGTGATGATGATGCCTGTAAATGGGCTGAAATGGAAGAATTTAAGACCCTGGGCCTGAAGTTTCTGAGTCCTAAAATTCCATGATCAGACCATGCCTTTTCCTTGCAAACGCCCTTTGCGAGGAATGACTCTTTGAATACACTGATGATGCTGCTGTAACGCCGGAGGCCCTTTGGCTGGCAGTAGTAATCTGATGATATTTTGCAAGGTGATAGCGCAGTACACTTGTCCCACCATGATTCCTTGGGATTAATTGCCTGGAAATGTCTACACTTTGCAGTATTTGAGGGCATTTCTTGGGGATGGATGAAAAATTTCCAAACTTCAGAATGTCTTTTACGGCGTCCGTCACAACCACCACGCCCCTTTCCATTCATACTCTCCCCCCAGGCTGCTCTTCAGATTTCTGGCTCTCTGCTGAGTCCAACATCTTGTAGCCTCAACTTGAACCTCAAAGATTGATTTTCCTGGCCTTTAATTTTAAAACACAATAGATCATCTCATTAATTTAGTAACAAAATAACAAAGCAACAGAAAATGAAAAATAAAACTTGTTCAAAAATACTTTCATATTTGTTCAACTTGAAATTCCTTTCATAAACATGGGAGGGTGAGTCCCCCCCCCCATAAAACTCCATATTCCAGTTCTTGTGATCCCCCCAACTTCCAAGTCTATCCCAGGTTGTGACTGCCAAACATCTGGTAAAAATAAAAATTGAATAAATTTTAAAAGGCCACAGTAGTGTCCCTCCAAGCTCCCAAATACCAGTCAAGCCTATCAATGTGTGACCGCCAAATGGGTCTGGTCAAACACAATAAATAAATAAATTTTAAAAGACCCCATCAACTCCCAAACAGTCCCTCCCTCCCAGCTCCACCACCCAAGCCAAGCTTTGGCTGCTGTACTGCTAAATGTCTGGTCACCAGAACACTCACACAATGGGATAAGCTTGGGATCCCAAAAAATAAATTAATTTACCTGCTCTCGGGCAACGCTCACGTTCAGCAAAGGCAAAATTCCAAGTGAGTCTGTCAGTGAGTCACTCACTCTGAATCAATGATATTTTCCTCCTCTCCTGTACGAGCATGAAAGTTTCTTCTGGCTTCCTGGGAGTTGGGAGTCAGGACTGGAGGGAGGAAACTGGAATGAACAACTGAACACAGACAGATAGTGTCATTGTGACGTCGTGTTGCATGTGGCCCTAGCATTTAGGGACTGGGGGGCTGTGTTGCACTGCGGGACCAGGTGGGTCTATAAAGACAGATTATTTATTTATTTATTTATTCCATTTGTACCCCGCCCCTCCTGAACACAGCTTGGGGCGGCTTCCAACAATAAAACACAATAATATAAACAATTTAAAACACATAAAAATACACTATCAAATATTACATAAGAAGAACAGGGCCCAGGATACATAAAACAATAAATAGGATAGTGGAGATAAAAAGACCCACTACACCCTCCCCCCCTCCCCCAAGGCCTGGGAGAACAACCAGGCTTTGCACCTTCTCCAGAATATCAAAAGGCTTGGGGCCAGGCGAGCTTCCTCCGGGAGGGAGTTCCAAAGTCGCGGCCCCGCCACTGAGAATGCCCTCTCCATTGTGGCCCCCCGCTTAACACGAGAGACCTCCAAGAAGGCACCCCCGGCAGACCGAAGGAGCCGCTCTGGGGCGCGGAGGGCGAGGCGGTCCTTGAGGAATGAGGGGCCGAGACTCTGCAGGGCTTTGTAAATCAATACCAACACCTTGAACCTGGTTCGGCACGCTATCGGAAACCAGTGAAGAGCCTTCTCCAGAATATCAAAAGGCTTGGGGCCAGGCGAGCACATAACACAGGTGTTATGTGCTCCCGATGACCCGTCCCCAGAAGGAGGTGGGCCGCCGCATTCTGCACTAGCTGCAGCCTCTGAACCAGGCAAAAGGGAAGCCCCACATAGAGCGCATTGCAGTAGTCCAGCCTTGAGGTGACGAAGGCATGAATGAGGGAAGCCAGGTCCGGGCCGGAGCCGAATGGATACAGCCTCCGCACCAGATACAACTGGCAAAACGCAGTCATTGCGACTGCCACCACCTGCCGCTCTGGGCGGAGCTCCACGTCCAGCAACACCCCCAGACTCTGGACCTGTTGAGCTATGGGAGGGCGAACCCCCCCAATAAGGGGGGCCGACACCTCCCTCGCTCTCCCCACCACCATCACCTCCATCTTATCGGGGTTAAGCTTCAGTCTGCTCTGCCACATCCATTCCGCCACGGCCTCCAAACACTGGGATAGCACCGAGATAGCAGGGTCTGGGTCCATTGAAAAAGAGAGGTACAGCTGAGTATCATAAGCATATTGGTGACAACGCACCCCGTACCCTCTCACGACCTCCCCCAGGGGCTGCATATATACATTAAACAATAATGGAGACAGAATGGAGCCCTGCGGAATGCCGCATGATAAGGTGCGGGGGCAAGATGTCTCCTCCCCCAGCACCACCCGCTGGCTTCTACCCAAGAGGAATGAACGGAACCAGATAGTGTGTTGTGTGATTCATGTCACTTGTGTGTGTGACCGAGTATTTAGGGGACTGGGGCGGGTGGGTCTGAATAGGCGCTTGCCGCTTTATTTACCTGATCTTGGGCGCCTCTCAGCAAAGGCAAAATCCTCCTGTCCGATTTGAGCATGAAACTTTCCTCTTGCTGACTGGGAGTTGGAGGGGGAGGAAGTTTGACACAAACAAAATCCTTGCCTTTCCAACGGTCGCACAAGACGATGCCCACAAACACGCCGTGAAGGTGCACTGATGATTCATCACGAGGTTTTTGAGGGGGGGGAGAGGGAGGGAAGAGCTGCCTGTCTCTCAGTGAATTTAAAATACAGGCAGGTGGCGAGGCACACACAGAGGCTACACAGCCCCCTGCCCCAGTCACACACACACTCAGTCGCACCACAAGCAAAACTGACCTAGCCAACCACTTGCAATATAATATGACTAAACACACATCGATACAACAATTGGGTTGGTGGTAGTAGGAGGATGTGAAGCAGAACGCCGTGGCCACACCCTCACCGGCAGTCATCAATCATCACCTCATTGCCATTCCTCCATTGCGAAACTGTGTTCAGCCAAAATATGATAAACATTCCGCAATTTTACAATTTTGACTGATTTGTGGAAAATCACAGAATGTCATAAAATGCTAAAACACCGGCAAGCGCGATTGCGGAACAATGTGCGCTTGGTGTCACAATGGTTGCGATTGGTGTCGCAATTTGCAGAACAATGTGCTGGAAAAGTGACTGACAACAACAAAAGAGGCGGAATGGCAGTGTTCACTGCTCCTTGGCAGAACTTGCAGAACAACCTTTTCAGACAAAAAAAAATTCCGCTGTGGTTTGCCGTTTCAGGCCTATTTTGCGCTTCTTAAACACACAGCCCATCTTGTGACAAATCGTTGTTTTGCTTGCCACCTGATCTCAGCAGAGTGGTTGGGAGTTGGAGACGATTCCCCCCTGCCCCCCGACTGTGAGCAGTGATTGGCACTGGATCCAAGACTTTCCTTGGAGACTTGCCGGCTAATTGTTTGTGGGCTACAGCTGCACTCCTCAAGGAGCCATCAGCGAGACCCAGGAAGCAGGACATTTAAATCCTGCAGCTGTCTTCAGGAGTGTGGGCTGCACTTTGGAGGTTAGCGGTGGCAGGGGGCTGGGTCTGCTGGACAATGCTACCAGAGTGGTTGCGAGTTGGAGACGAGACCCCACCCCCCTCCCGACTGCAAGCAGTGATTGGCACCTGAGCCAAGACTTTCCTCGGAGACTTGCCAGCTAATTCTTTGTGGGCTGCAGCTGCGCTCCACAAGGAGCCATCGGCAAGACCCAGGAAGCAGGACATTTACACCCTCCAGCTGCCTTCGGGAGCGCCTAAGGTGCATGCGCAAGGGCGCACCGTTGTGTGCACAGCCTTAGGCACCAGCGGGACGAGAGGTGGTTTAGGCTGCCCGTGGCCTGCCACAAACTCTTTTGCTGGATTAGGGTCTTGGGTGTGCGAACTAACTCAGTTGGATGTTGGGGTGTGTGTGAGTGTTATCTTATCTCGCTCTAGGTTTTTGGTTTGCCTATACATTGTTTTAGAATGTCTAGTCATAAAAGATCTTGAGGGGAAAAGGCCTCCAGCTCCCCACCCTTATCTAAACTCTCAAAGCAAAGGAAAATAGATAACTTTTTGGTGGGTCATGCAGTTGTTCTTCCCTCTGTGGAGGTCCCCCTATTCAATGATATTTCCATAAGAAACTGCTATGGGGTCCTAGTAGATGTCTCAGATAATATTACTAACAATATTCCTTCTGCTGTCATAGTGCATTCATCTCCAATTAGAGGGTGCTCTAGTCCCCTCACTCAGGCTCTTTCTAGGGGAGGAGGGGCAGCAAGAGATGATGAGCCAACTTATTTCAATCTTCTCACGGATCACGTAACCCTTACCACTGAGACTCTACAATTTGTGTTTTGCCAGCTTAACTATATAAATAAGAAGGTTGATTTGCTTTTTGGTCCCCATTTGCTTGCTGCTGATAGTCTTTCCAAAACAGATGACAGGAAGCCGTATCCCAGCAATTCATGTTTGGCTTGTCCCATAGGAAAAACCCATGATAGGGGAGTTGAGCCTCCAAATTTCCATCTTAGGTCAGAAGTTCCAAACCAAGCTCTTTTAGAGAGAGCGCAGAATTTTAAGGTTATGGGTTGTAATCTGATTTTCAGCATTCTCCCCCTTCCAAGGGGAAATCTTCTTCATTGGAACACCCCTTTGGATGTCGCAGAACACCTTAGGGTAATTTTGGGACTTCTGGTTACCCTGCACAATATCACTTCAGTAGATCATTTCCTGAGTGCTAGAGACCATTGGATGATCAATGTATTTTTTACCTCATCATCTTTTGTCTCTAAGATTCTTGATAGAGAGAAATGTCTTAATGGTAGATCAATATTTATCTCGCGAGTGTATCAATCTGAGTCCAAACACTTATGCATAACTAATAATACAGAGCTGGGCTCCCCTAAGACTCTTTCAGCCCAAACAGCTGTCGTTGAGCAGGGCGCTAATGGGGTAACATTAGAACCAAGTCAAATGGCCGATCCTTGCCCTCTTTCAGTAGCTCCTGCAATAATAGATCTCTCTAAGGACAGGTCGATGGAAATTGATCCCCAGCGAGTACAGGTACCTGTTACAAGTATTGTCCCTCAGCCCAATATCGCTGATGCCTGGTCAGCATTTCCTTTGCCAGGGCAAATGGAAATACTTAACAGATTAGATGCTCTCCTGGTTAATTTGGGGAATTACAACACCCAGAAGGGATCGTATGAAGAACCACTGGGGTCTGGACGGCCTTCCTCCCAGTTAAAATGGATTGCTTTCCCCTCAGTTTCTCAAACGGTTCCTGTTTCTCCTATCCTGGGCCCAGTAAGAGACTTGAGCTCAGGGATGGCTGGAAGATCCTTTGATTCAATCCAATTAGAGGCCAATAGACAGGGGGGTGTACAAAGTGATACTAGGAGTTTTTCTGTATCCTCCTTAACTCTCGTGGTTCCCCCCCCCCCCCGATTCTCCGGTTAGGGGGTGAGGAGGGTGGACGACTACTTGGTAATGGTGAATGGCTCTCCCTACTGATGCATACTCAAACTGCGGATCTAAATAGTACATCTCCTGCTGGGCCTAAAACCTCTGTTGACACCCCTGGGACAAGGGCTTCTGCTGCGCCAATTTCTTCATCTGTGACAAATTACTGACCCGCTGTATCCAGCTTACCTAAGGTTACTTTGGTTAGCTGGAATATTGCGGGCTGGTGGAGTCATCATCATGACTTGGATTTCTCTGATTTTTTACGCAACTTTGATATAATTTTGTTGCAGGAGACCTGGGCACTCTTAGATTTTGTTTTTCCTGACTATGATGTATTCTGTCTAAATGCCTCTCCCTCTGTAGGGCATGGCAGGGCAAATGGAGGTCTAGCTCTGTTAGTATCCTCTTCCCTCAAGGTGAGGATAAAGTTGGTTGGCTCGTTCAGGATGCATTTTGCCCTTTATCATTGTATACTTTCTTCAGGGTGGGAGTACCTTATTGGAAATGTCTATATACCCCCTGTATCTTCTGTATACTATTCACATACTTTGTGTGTCAAGATTACTGAAATTCTAAAATGTGTAATTGGGGCTGTCGGGCAGTTGTTGTTGTAATAGGAAGTGATTTTAACACAAGAACTGGCAACCCAGTAACTTCCCAGGTTCCTCTTGAGTTGGACGAGTATACTCCCTCCTGGATGGATAACTCCAGGATCTCAAAGGACCAAACTGACACTTCAGGGGCAGGCCAGATGGCAAATTTGGTTGACAAATTTGATTTGATAATTCTTAATGGTCATGTGAAGGGTGACCTAGAGTAGGGCTGATGCGAAATCAGCTGTTACCGCTCCGCGATTCCATTCCTAAACCTCGGCATCCCTATTTGCGCCTCGCATAATTTCG
>QEPC01006720.1:4684024-4695132 GCA_003113815.1 Sphenodon punctatus | reverse complement strand
TTTTTTTCTTTTTTTTTTCCTTTCTTTTTAAAAGCATGAAGAGTGTGCAGAGGGGAATCAGGCCAGGAGGGGTTATGCCCCTGGTGCCCTGCAATGTGCTGCCTGGGCTGGGGAGCAGTCAAGGCTACTCAGCTTTCCTGGACTCTGCCTGGCTTGGTGCCAGTCCTGTTTCATCTAAAAGCAAAAGCAGCTAATGGCAGCTGTCTGAAAGAGGGTTGGAGTTGCAGCCTGGGACTGGACCCCTCTACCTGAGCAACACAGAGGAAGTTCATACCCACCAGCAATTGAAAACCAAGACTTCTCCAACTGACTTGCTTTGCCTTTTTCCTGACTACTTGTCAATAGACGTCACTGATGGTCTGTTCTGCTGTTCTAGGTAGCTATCTCCATGGATGAGAGTGATGTCTCTTTCTCAAACTGCCTGGTGCTGCCATGAAACTCTGTCTGCTGCCCTGAAGGGATGGTTTTCTTTTCTTTTCAGTCACACCAGAGAGTTGTCCATCAAGGGAGGTACCACATCGAGAGGGGAGTTAAGGCAAGAAAGCAAGCAAAGGGTCTAACAATGGCTCCAGCTGAAGGCGCTAGGATGTTCCAAAGGTACAAGGCACTGGGAATCGTGTTCTTTGGCCATCCTCATGGTTTTTCCCAGGAGTTGTGCACAGGAAGCTATCTCATCTCTCCCTGGGCAAATCGAGTCCCCTAATCCTAATAGATAATGCTGGAGTTCATCATTGAGATCCATGACACTTGCATACTATGTTGGCAGTATAGATCATGAATAAATATGAGTTTTAGTAATTTACAGTATTAATTTCTCTACTTTTATTAGGGTGAATATAATAGTTTATCTGATTTGTTAACATCGTAAACAAACTAGAATCTTGTGTTCTAGATAAGATAATCAAAAAAGTTGGCACATGCCCAACTTTATTTCTTTCTGACTGGTGAATGTTGTACAAAGATTGTTACTTAAAATATGTTATTTCATAATTAAGTATTATTTGGCTAGACAGACTGCACAAAACATCCCTATAATGGTCAGTACAGAAGGGAGACTGCATTGCTTCAATATTTCCATTCCTTTCCAAACCAACACCAATCAAGAATGCATCAACATGCCAGATACTCTGCAAGAGAAGTCAATGCTGATGTGAAAAGTGCAAATCCCCTGGACTAGAAAATTACAGCTGAAATATTCTGGGAGATGGATGTTTTATCACCATTTTCCATATCACAGGGACTTTGTTGCTCTAATGGAACATTTTTGGCAAATTTTGGAACAAAGTGGTGCTTTTCAAAAAAGGTGTCAAAACTGATGAGGTAAACAGCCACCCAAGAAGACTGCTGTCATATGTACATAAGCATTTTATGAAGGTTGTTCCCAGCAGACCAAATGTGAAACTGGATGTGGCTAACCAAGAGACCAGACTGGCTTTATTTTATTTATTTATTCATTTCTAGATTTATACCCCGCGCCTCCTGAGAACAGCTCGGGGCGGCTTCAGGCAGAGCTATGCCACTATGAACCATGAGCTTACAGTCAGGGACTCGTGTTTACTCTGAGGGTATAAATCATGCTGCTTCTTATGGTGTCAGCTGTCCCGCATGGTTTAAGTCATAGCTATCTCTCGTGGTGATTGGCTGTTCTCACGGCATGTGGCTATTTGAACAGCCCAAGAACAACTGCAGCCATGGAGATAATCTCAGCATGGGATCAGCACCAGCAGGCGTCGCGGAAAGGAGAAGCCCAGCGTGGGACTTTAACAAGGCAGGTTAAGCTTCGGGGGGGGGTGTATGCTTCTGTGCACCGCAAGGGGAAGGTAGGGAGCAGCTCAGTGCCTTTGGCAGCTCTGGGCTGTGGAGCGGGTCTGACCAAGTTCAGGGCTTGGAGCCAAGTTGCTTCTGTGCAGTGGGGAGGGGAGAGCAGGGCAGGGTGGGAGGCAGCTCAGTGCCTTCGGCAACAGGGTAACTTTCATGGTGTGAAGGGGCTCAGTTGAGCCTGGGCCCTGGTCTCTGAGGGGGCCTTTTGCAAATGACTCCAGCCCCAGCCCACTCTGAAAATGTTCCACCAGCACTCACACTGCTTGCAAAGGACCCTGCTAGGAAGGCAGTTTTCAGAGTGGATGGGGGTGGAGTGCTAGCCCCTCCCCCACAACTCAATGCTTCCTTTCTAGCAGGGTTTCTGCTGCTCTGGAGGGGGAGTGGAGGCTATGGGAGCCTTCCTGGGTAAGCCCTGCCCCCTTGCCCTTGAGGGGCATCATTGAGACATGAGCCCAGGCCTACCACAGCCTTGCTATGCTCTAAGCAAGTCTAGCAAAGGTGGAACTGGCTAGAAGAAACTCTGCTACACCTTCTGCTGATGCCAAATGGAGTTTGTCTGCATAATTTGATCTTTGCACACAACCGCAGAAATACGTCACAGGACAGCATCAGCAGGGCGGTGTTTATTTACTTTAATATAAATAATGTTAACAAATAAATGATGCCAATATTAATAAATGATAACACCAAGATGAGAATTTAGGAGTTGGTGGTCATGCTTAAGTTTCCCCTTGTTGCGAAACACTGAAATAATGTAAGAATTCCATTAGATTGTGTTTGTATATCAAGTTCTTTGTCTCTGCAATAATTTATTTGCCAGTAAATAGTAGTTTTATCTTGTGTCATTTGGGATGAAGAAAGTTGTTGTTCTAGGTGTCAAACCTGTTGGAAATACATACTGGGAAACAAACTTGAATTTATAAACTTGCATAATTATGCAAATTAAGTTAATTATTGCATAGTTTATGTAATAATTTGGTGGTGCTTGGCAGGGTTTTGCATGGGAGAAAATTTACATGCAGGGATAAGGATGGAATTTACATCCACTTCCTATATCTGAACAACAGCTCAAATACATAGTGGGGGAAAGAAAAAAAAAAGTCAACAAATGCGGACGTTAGGAAGGTCAGCTACAGACAGCGAATGAACTTTGGATTCATGCTGACTCATTTCCACTTCCAGTTGGCCACTCTGAGACTTGATTTTGGAGGCATAAATAGGGCTGAAAGGAATATGACTTTATATTTCAATGATAATTCTCATACACGTTTCCCCAAATTATCTTTGCCACTTTCATTTATCGAGAAACTTTGTACTCATTTATTCAGTTACTTCATGGATTTGGTTACTTCGTTTATTGGTTATTTGGACCAAAGTAAACAAAGTATGAAATATTGAAATACCAAATGAACAATGTAACAATTTATTTGGCACTTTGTGTTTGTTTACTCGAAGGAACTGACAAAATGAACACGAAGTAACCAAAATTGATATTTAGAATTACGACGTGTGAAACGAATCCCTCTTTAAACAGATATGAGAGCACTAAATTTGTTGAATCTGGTATAAATATTATAAGAATATAAGAAATATTCATTTCAGCCCCAGTTGTAAACAAAAGGAGACTCAATTGCACTGTCTTCATTACGGAGACAATTTAACAGAATGTGGTTTGCAACGTGGGCCACAAATCACTTACTCCATAGTAACTCAATTGGGTTCAGTGGGGCTGCTCCAGAATAAGTGGTTTGTGAATCATAGTCTTAATAATTCTAAAGTTAGTATTTTAGTAGGGGTGAGAAATTCAGATTCGGATTAATCCATAACTGGCAGTTACAGATTAATCTGTACCGAACTGCAACTTTGGCAAACACGCACATTGCAGTTCAGTTTAAAATCTATACATAAATCTATAAACAATTAAAAAATAACTTTGCATAAGAAAAATGGCCATTAGTCCATTCTGTGCATGTGGTGGCGGCAGCAGCATCACCTCCATTTTGGAAAAGGGCAGCCAGTTTGCGCATGTGCAAAGTGGCTTCTGCACATGTGCACACTGGCTTCCCTTTTCCAAAATGGTGGGTCACAGCTGCCACCATTTTGGAAAAGGGCACGGAGGCGCAGAATGGTCCAGCAGCCATTTTGCACATACACATTTGGTTTTTTAATTTTTTTTAATTAATTTTTATTTTTAAATAGATTTAAATATGAATCTGTAATATGAATCCATAAGTAAAACAAGAAATTTACAGATACAAACCACAACAGAACTGTATCCATAATTTCCACCAGAGGATCACCTCTATATTTTACTTAGGAGTTAATATTCATCATTACTGTCAGAAAGTACAATATATTTTAGCATTGTTCTAATATTTGAAACAAGAAACTACTTTCATATGATAAGTACTCCCTAAAGTTTGAGGCTCTCTATAGGAACACAGATGGCCTATGCTTATAGCCAGCTGTGGTGTTTGATAGTGTACATTTCTGTTCAGGTGTATTCAATCATGCTTAGTTTTGTTCAGTCATTTGTCTGTGTTCAATGTTTTCAGTCTTCTAAAGACTTTTACCCAACAATTTATGACCAATATAATCACACATCTATATACAAATTACAGTTCACGCATTGGCAACAGTGCTTTCAGCTGAACTGAGAGCATATGACCGATTTTAAATGGGCACAGCTGGGGGGTGGGTCCATGTGGGGGCGGGCGTTCTCAGTCATCACACCTGTGCTGTGGAACTCTCTCCCCCAGGAGGTCCACCTGTGTTCAAGCCTGGTGGCCATCCAGAGGCAATGCAAGACCATTTTGTACCGTCGGGCTTTTGGCAGTGGGGACTGAATTGGGGAAGGGGGTTGATTTAAGGGGAAGGATGGGTTGGGGGATAGGGAGAGGATTTAGGTGTTAGGTTGTTGGATGGTGGGGGTGGGTTGGGTTTTGGGGGAGGCGCTGTATTTTAAATGCTTTTATATTGTATTTTATATTTTTTTGTAAGCCACCCTGAAAATTCAGGGAAGAGTGGGATATGAATATAAATAAATAAATTAAATTAAAGCTAAATAAATGTGCACCGAGTGGAGTGTCCATGCATGTCTGGTGAGTAGGGAGGATTTAAACGAGCTGGGAATGGGTGTGCTCTCCTACCCACACACATTTTGGCCTGCCTCCGCACAGAGTATCCTGGATTTTACCCCGATGCTCTGTGCGTGGGCATGAGTGGGCCATGCGTGAGTCACGGGAGTGCATCCCCCTCCACGCTGCCTTCAGATGGGAACTCGGGTGAGTGGGGGATGGGTGGATCTGTATGGGCACATCTTGTGTAAAAATAATCTATGTGTTAAGAGTCAACATTAGGATGTGATATTCAGCATAATTTAAAGTTTGAAGACTTGTTTTCTGAGATGTAAACTTCATTTGGGATTCCCTTAGATTTTACTGTTTGTGGTGAGAAAATACCCTTGAGCAATCAAATTCCCATCTAATTAAGTTTATGGTGTAGGAAGGAGATTTTACGTGAGACTAACTGGTCACGGTGTCCTTTATAAGACAAAAGTCTAATGGTGGTTATTTGGGCCAAAGTAAACAAAGTACGGAATACGGAAATACCAAATGAACAATGTAACCATTTATTTGGTACTTTGTGTTTGGTAACTCAAAGTAAGTGACAAAATGAACATGAAGTAACCAAAATGAATATTTAGAATTACAAAGTGTGAAGCGAATCCCTCTTTAAATAGGTATGAGACCACTAAATTCTCATATGAGAACACGCAGCAACTCGGCACCCGGCAAGATTAAGCCTAAACTCTACATAAAAAGCAAACTAACCCAGAAAAATGAAAGTATTAGATCAACCATTATATATCAGAGGTTTGCCTATCATAGTGCACTGATAGAGAGCTGCATTTATTCCACTGATACAAGAATGACTTCAGAGCATCCCTAGAGTAACGTTTGGTTTGAGATTATACAATACCCTCATGATGCCTTCATACTGTTTCTCTTCTGTTGTTGTTTTTAATTTTTATATCCTTACTTTCATCTGATACATAGGAACTGATGCACTGAGAACCCAGAATTGTCACAAACAGTCTGTATGTTTACTGGCCTCATCCTAAGAAACCAGTATATATTTCCCCAGCCTTTTATAAGAGTTGAATTTTTACTAGCAATGGTGTGATGGAAACTCTACTGTAATTCATAAGTCCATTCTGGTCCTTTTCTTTTTGTCTGTTTTTACTGCATTGTTTTGGTTTGTCTTCAAAAGAAAAAAAGGAAGAAAAACTTCCTGTACTAAATTTTCTTCTTCCAACTTACTTATGTACAGTTGTATATGTGCCTTATTCATTCCTTTAAAGTTCTGCTTTTTCTCTATAAAATATCTGGGCATTCTGTTCTATGTTTCTGCTTCTAACCCTAATGCAACACTTTTCTGACCTTTATTGCCCTTGTGTATTCTGGCTTGTGTAACAGATCCTGCAATATTTCTTCACGCAAACATTTCTTTGTCCACATGGTCCACGATTCTGAAAATATTTATTCTTGGGCCTACTGATTTGATTTTGGAAATGTGCATCTAACTATTTTCAGGATTGGGACCACAGGTATTGGCACTGACTGACATCCATGGGAGCAAGATTTTCTGGATCAGACATGCTATGTTTAGGCATGAAAAGCATTAATGGCATAAAATGCATCAACTGCAACTGGGCCTAAAACAAAACATTGCCTGGTATGAATGTGTAGATTATCAAATTAGACCAAAGGTTCCATAAACTCTATTTTTATTTTCAAGGAAAATCATGATTTATTTATAACTAATAGACCCTAAGGCCTTTTAAATTAGCAGGATTTCTCCAGCAGTTTAAAGCTGCAGCTCTGGGAAACCCCTGGGGGGCAGAGGGTGGGGCTGTAGCCATGCCTCCAAAAATTGGAAGTTGCCCGGGCACCATTAGACCCCAAGGTCTTATCTATGCCGCATCTCAAAACACCCAGGAGTAGCACAGACCTGCTGTTTCTCATGGCACCCCCAGCCGACAACAGAGGTCGATCCAGAATCCGGAGGGTGAGGTTGTCCTGCAGGGAGGTGGGGCCAGGGCCGTTTAGGGCTTTAAAGGTCAACGCCAACACCTTGAATTGGTCCCGGAAGACTATTGACAGTCAGTGCAGAGAACGGAGCACTGGAGTAATGTGCTCGCATCAGCCCGTCCCCTTCAGGAGACGAGCCGCCACACTCTGCTCCAGCTGCAGTCTCTGGACCATCACCAAGGGTAGCCCCATGTAGAGCACATTACAGTAGTCTAATCTCGAGGTAATAAAAGCATGGATGATTGTCAGGCGTTTGGCAGGGGAGATGGGTAGAGGGTGGGGGAAGAGAGGGATGTGGGGGGAGTGGTATGTTTTTATGATTTTATAATTGTTTGTATGTTGTTGTAAGCCACCCCAAGCTGCCTGTGGCAGGAGGGGTAGGATATTAAGTATTTTAATTAATAAATAAATAAAAATTGTGGCCAGGTTCGAGTCCAAAACATACGGCCTAAACCAAAGTACCAGGTGTAATTTGCAAAATGCACCCTTCCCCACAGCTGCCACCTGGACATCCAGGTGGAGCTGTGGATCAAGGAACATCCCAGACTACAGACCTGGGATACCAGGGGAGGATGGACCCCATCAATGATGGGGGCCATCACTCCCCTGGTTTTCCCCACAACTATCACCTCTGTCGTGACAGGATTTAACTTCAAGTAGTTCGTCCTCATCCAGTCCCCCATAGCTGACAAACACCAGGTAAGCACCGAGACTGCTGGACCTGGGTCTGATGAAAACAAGAGATATAGTTGGGTGTCATAAACATATTGATGACATCTTACGCCAAACTCTCAAACAACCTCCCCCAAAGGCTGCATATACACACTGAACAGGAGAGGGGACAAGATGGAACCCTGTGGGAGGCCCCGGGGAAAAGATGAATAATCACCCAGCACCACATGCTGGGTTCTCCTGGCCAGGAAAGAGCGGAACCATTCAAGAACAGCCCCGCTCATCCTTGCCCAGTCCCGCAGCCGAGTCACCTACAACTCGTGATCAACAGCATCAAATGCAGCCGAGAGATCTAACAAAATCAACAGGGTCGAATGACCCTGGTCCAACTCTCGGGAGAGGTCATTGACCAAGACGACAAGCGCATTCTCTGTGCCATAACTCAGATGGAAGCCAGGTTATGGCACGAATTCTGTCTTTGTGTCTGATTTTTTGAGTGTGTGTGTGAATATTCTCTGTGTGTGTGTGTGTCTGAATATGTTAATAGATTTTAATTGTTTTTAAATTATTTAAATTGTTTAATTGATTTAAATTATTAATTGATTTAAATTATTTTAAAATTGATTTTGACATGTGGCCCCCGGCACGTTCAGGGACCGACAATGTGGCCCCCGGCCTCAAAAAGGTTCCCCACCCCTGGACTAGACTATATAGAGCTGTGCATGAAGTCAGACACTGACTCTCCTTTCTCCTGTTTATGTGAGTTTAACGTCACCCTCTTGAAAATTATATTGCAGCATGGCAAGAAATATTTGTCCAGTTCCTCTTTAACCGTATTCTACTGTTTCATCTGTACAGCTGTGAGGCTTCTGGAGAGTATAATGTTCTCTGCGGCAGCTCCCATTATGTGCAGCAGGGTATTCACTTGATTCTCCTGTGGCTGCTGATCCAGCCCAGAAGCCTGTCAAAATCTCTGTAATCTGCTTATCCAGAGGAGTCATCCCTCAGGGTGCTAGAAGTCAAATTCTGAAGGGGGTGGTATTTGGAAGGCAACTGGGTCAGAGGTAGCCATCTCTGCTGTTTACATCAGTTGCTCCTTTCTCCCCCTTTGTTACAGAAGCAGAGTTTGCTCTGGGCTTGCCCTCTTTGTCCTTCACTCCAATGCACACTCCCTTTTCCAGTCTGGACTCACCACGGTGGGGCCGACAGGCTAGCTGCAGAATAACTGAGCTGTTTTTTTCTCTCAGTGTTCCTTTTACAAGGCATGTTGCTTGACACTGCAGGCCCGTAGGCACTCTCTAGTCTGACACCATGTGGAGTTAACACAAAGCCTGGATGCAATGATGAAGGTAGAAACCATAGTGACCTTTATTTCCTGTTACACAGCTTAAGCTTCCCAGTTCAGCACCACGTCCCTCTTCCTTTTGCAACTAACACCACACTTCCCACACTGGCAGTCTGGTGTAAGCAAATATCAGGTTGCTAATCGTTAAAGGAGTGGGGCTATGGAGAGCAGGGTCATAGGGACCCCACATTTTATTTCCATCATTCTAAGGTCAGCCCTGTAATGAGACTAGTTATGACTAATGAGGCACTTAGGCTGCAGTGCTTGCCCACGTTACCTGGAGCGGCAATTCTCCCAGTGGCAAATCTCCCAGCTGGGAATCTTACATTTAACTCTGCACATGGGCGTGGGGTTAAAAGCGTCATCGGCCATGTCCTGCGGCTTTTTTTCTTACAAATGGCAGGGCTGGATTTTGAGCCTTGTCATTCATAAGAAAAAAATCCATAGGACCTAGTGGATGACACTAACCCCACGCCCGCATGCAGAGTTAAACGTAAGATTGCCGCCAGGAGAATCGCTACTCCTGGTAATGTGGGCAAGCAGCTTTAGTTTTCTGTGGTCAGGGTGTTTTGGCGATAAGAAAACCCTGTCCAAAATAATGAAAGGTTTCTACTGGCTAGGTATTTGAGGAAGTACAAAAGAATAGTCTATATCAGGGGTGCCAAACGGTGGGTCAGGTGCTGCATATGGCTCTTGAGCAGTTCAAGTGCAGCTCTTGGCCAGGCTGATTCTGGGCCCCTTGCTTTCTTTATGGCCTTGCTTTGTTGAACCCAAGTCTCAGCAGCCCAACAACCACAACTACTCCCTAGAATCTCGACAGCAAAGACTTCAGAGCACTGGTTCTGCCAGCCAATCATGAAGCAGGAGAGTTTTGTGTGCATGCATGTATTTGCATGTGTGTTGTAGCTCACGCCCATCTGAAGATTTTAATGTGCACTCTTTAGATTGGAAGAGCCAAAGGCCACCTCTGCTGTAGAATATATTAATGAAACTGTAGAATTTCACAGAAACGATAGCCCTTTCGTAGGGGGTTTAAAATACCGTATGATAATTCTATAGGAATTGAGTAGGAGAGGGGCTTTGAAAATACTTTGAACAGAATGTTGCTTATGTGAGGTAAATATAGTTTTGATTAAATGGATTTTAGAAAATTCCCTAGAAAATGTTTTCATGTAATTTTATCATAATATTTCAGATGTGGTTTTCCGAAAACCTGCAAGTTTTCAGTAAATGACAAAAATCATTACAAAAATTTTAACCCAAAAACAATTTTAACCAATTTTAAAACATTATTACATTTTTTTTACACAAAACAGAGTTTTTCAGTAAAGTCAATCCCCCCCCCCCTCCCACTTGTGCTTTTGTATTTGAAAAGTTTTTTAAAGTTCAAGAAATTTCAACAGACTGTACTACTTTCCATAATGGAACTTGAGAACCAGGTTTCAGTGTTGAGATTTGGGCTATGCTCGAATGTTAATATCTAAATCTGTATAGTTATTATTAACCAACTCCAGCATTTTTATCTTTCTTCATTATGCAATCAGGTTGGGGGAGTGACCAGTGGTCAGAGTTACAAGACAGGATAGTCCCTCACTAGCCTGATTAATGTTTAAGAGATTCTGCTGTACCATGGAACACTTTTTATTTTCTCAAACAGTTTCCTGCTCATAGGAGAGTATGCACCAACCTCTTCACTTTCTTGGCTCAGCAATGCACCTACTTTTACATTTAGAAACATACATATTCTGCTGTGCTTTGTATTCTTTTTGACTTCTGTTTAATGAGATTCATTAATGGAGCAAGAATTTCAGAGCAATTACAGACAGACGGCTGTCCAACTCTACAAAGGATTCAGGGGTGGATTGGGAAATCAAAGTGGCTGGTGAAAATATAGTGTTAGTGGTCCTGTGCCGGCGGCAAAGCCGCCGGCGCGCCAGAAACGAGCCAAAGGGGTGTGGCTTGGGGCGTGGCTTGGGGCAGGCAGAATGCACCAGATTTAGGCCTATCAGAGCTGAGTCCCCAGACTCAGATCCTCAGCAGCCTGGCAGGGGTGAGCGGGAGGTTATGGGGGGGTGGCAGGGGGGAGACTGCCACTGGGTGGGTACTGGCCCTCATTTCAGTGCTCTGGCTCCCCAAATCACTCCGTTTCAGTGCTCAGTGGCCCCCAACCAAAAAAA
>QEPC01006720.1:4664675-4680762 GCA_003113815.1 Sphenodon punctatus | reverse complement strand
TTGTTCACCATCCCAGGCTGCCCTGCGGGCAGGAGGGGCAGGATAGAAATTTTTTATAAAATAAAAATAAAAAAATAAAATAGTTGGGGTATAGAAAATGGCCTTTCAAGGAAGGCTTTTAAGGAAAGGCTGGACAAACATCTGTTGAGGATATTTTATGTACCAGATATCTTATCTCAGGCTAGGGGATTGGAGTAGATGACCTTTGATGTCCCTTCCAGCCCTACAATTCTATGATTTAATTTCAGGAGAAGTACCCTCGGACTGTTGGGTGCGGGATGTAAATAGCAGAGAATGCATTGTTCCATTATGATCTGTTGTAATGTGTACTTCTCTAAAGTGACTAATAGTGGTCACTGTCGGAGACAGAATGCTGGGTTGGATGGATCATTGGTCTGACCCAGCATGGCACTTCTTACGTTCTTAAGATTCAACACATGCTATCTGCAGAATTAGTCTAAAAATATTGTTGAAATGCAATTAAAGAGGTGTACATTGCCCCTGCACTTCAAATTCTCCTTGCCTTTTACCCTGTGTTGCCAACTATTGGGACCCATTTTCTTGTCTCTGACCCAAAAAGCAATAAACTAATGAGTGTTCCAGAGAGTGATCCTGTGTGTTTCATGAATCATTCCATTGGTGCACGGTCACTGACCCCCAACATAGTTGAAGTGAGCTAGTATTTCTTGGTCAAGCTTTAGAACTACACCAACTGCTTAAACATAACATTAACAAGAAAAATCCCTCAGCCATCATTTAACCTGGATTTTTTGGGGTGCTCATTGCTATTAATGGATCTTGGAAAACAATTGAATCATTAAACCTAAAAGGAATCAATCAGTGCTTAATTCAAAAATGAATTGCCAGCACTCAAGCCTGCCCAGACACCACACCTCTCATTCCAGAGCTTGTCAGATCAGGGAACTAAACTATATTCTCCAGCTAGCAACCCAGCCACTGGATATATTCAGCTTCTCAAAGCTGAATATAAAACAGGAGTTCTTGTGATTTAATTTATATGATGACCAATGCAGGGGGAGGTGTGGAGGAAGGGTTGGCAGGATAGTCATTAATGAAATCCAAATAAACAACCAGTTTTTTTCCCCTGGTTTTCATTTCCAACATGAAATGGTCAATATCAACCTTTCCCTGGTCTTTCAGAGTATACACCTGTGGTTCAGCCCGCCCCCCCCCCCCTTATAATTTAGTTCTGCTGAGTTCTTGCAAGCATGCCCACCCCGCACTTGGTCCCATATTAAGACCTGGAAGCGATGCAGATCTGAGCCAATCTATATTTAAGGAACAATAGAAAATGTGATTATGTAGAAAAATAAGTACATCCGCATTCTGGGGGAATCCACATAATTGGACAATTCTTATATTTTCCCCCCCTGCTGGAGTAGCACAACCCTCTCCCACCAGGAGTCACTCATTGTTAATAACATTAAATGCTACCAATAAATGTAGCATTTGTAGCTGTCCTTCTCTCTAGTGCTACAAGTCTGGTAGACAGCAGGACAAGTAATTCTCCCTGTGTACCATCGTTATAACTCAGACCAGACAAGCACTCCTGTTCATAGTCCCTCTGTCTGAACCCTTGGGGCCCAGAGGCCATGTGGTTTGATTTTAGCTCTTGGAATGGACAAAGTTTTTCCTAGATAATAGTGTTTTCTATAATCATTAATCACTAATGTGTGACCACAATAATGTGGGACCAAATTATCAAAGAATCAGTTGTTCCTTGCTGTGCTTCCTCTTTTTAGGGAAGGTTATTGAATGGGCAGTGACCCAGCATCTCTGGGTGCATCTGGACGCTATCGGTTTTCTGGAACTTGCGCAGTCTGGTTTTCATCCAGGGTATGGCACGGACAATCTCTGCCTTGTATTGGATAAAGGAAATTAAACTTTATTAATTTTATTGGACCTGTCAGCGGCACTTGATACTGTTGATCACGAGATGTTGGTGACCCATCTGCAGTACCAAGTTGGGGTGGATGGGACGGTGCTTCAATGGTTCCGCTCGTTCCTGGCTGGCAGATCTCAGTGGGTGGTGCTGGGGAACTGTTCGTCATCATCCCAGGGTCTCCCGTGCGGGGTACCAGAGGGTTCTATTCTGTCCCCCCTCCTGTTCAACATGTATATGCAGCTACTGCAGTGTAGGGTGCAGTGCCATCAATATGTTGATGGCACTCAGCCCTACCTCTCATTTTAATCGGACCCAGGCCCGGCAGTCTCGGTACTCTCCTGATGTCTGGCAGCTGTGGGGGACTGGATGAAGGCAAGTCAGTTGAAACTGAACCCTGACAAGACAGAGATGATGGTGGTAGGCAGGGTCAGTGACCTGGGGATGGAAGGGTCCCATAGATGGGGTTCATTGCCTCTGGTCACTCAGGTTCGGAGCCTGGGGGGTGTTCCTGGATAGTCAGGTGGCGGTTGTGGCCAGGGGCACCTTTCGCCAGTTATATCTGGTGAGAAGGCTCTGACCTTATATCTCCAGTTCAGATTTGCCACTATCATCTATGCCTTTATCACCTCGAGATTAGACTACTGTAATGCCCTTAATGTTGGATTGCCCATGACAACGGTCTGGAGACTGCGGCTAGTGCAGAGTGCAGCGGCCTGCCTCTTGATGGGGTGGGCTGATATGAACATATTACACTGGTTCTTTGTACTCTGTACTGGCTGCCTACAGTCTTCTGGGCCCATTTCAAGGTGCTGGTTTTGACCTATAAAGCCCTAAGTGGCCTGGGTCCCACCTACTTGAGGGATTGCCTCATTCCCCAGGTCCCTGTCAAGGATCAAGGCCGGGGCCGCCTCCATCAGCACTGTGGGCAGAGGGCCCACAAGTCACCCCCTCATTCCCCCCCATACCGGAATGGTGAGGGGGACCTCAGGGAACTCCTCCTAGGTGCAACTGCGGAGCTGGGCACTTCCCAGAAGTCAAGGAGTGCCCGAGGATTCCAAGAAGTCGTGCCGACAAGCGACGGAGCGGCACAGCCAGCAGGTTGCCAGAGCAATTCCTAATGAAACCACTGCCCCCGTAGCATCCCAGGGGCGGGGCTCCAGCAACAAGCCTGGAGCCGCTGAGATGTTCAGCATGACTCCAGGCCAAGCAGGGGGGCAGGGCTGGAGACATAAAAGCCAGCACCAGCTGTAGCTGAGTGCTGGTGATCAGAGATTTTGAGAGACTAGCCCTGTGAGCAAACTAAGTGTGGTTTTGGTGTTTGGTGCTTGGTGTTTACAGTATTGTGGTTCTTGTTTGACTTGGTATATTCCCTGCGACCCTAGAGTGGACCTCTCCCCTTCCAATTACCCTTCATATTGTTTGCGTGGAGAGTGATAGGCAATTCGCCCCCTTCCCTGGGTCCTCATTTCCCTTCCCCCCCACATCTGCAGCGTGTGTCCTTCCCCTTCCTTATCCGCCATCCCTTGGGACCCTTGCCCCCCGTGTTCCCCCATCCTCTGCTCACCATCTCCCTAAAACCCCATGCAACCTGCGAGAAAGAGCGAGTGAGAGAGAGAGCATTAGCGTATCTCCAGTCTTACTTGACTCTGCACCTCATGATGACAGTGGCCTGATTCCTGTGGAGTCTAAAGGGCCAGATTACTATCCTGACGGGCAGTTTCCCCCATGAATCTCCTTTCAGGCTCTCTAAGACTAGAGTGTGTGCTCAATTCCTTGTGTGTTCCCTTTACCCCCATGACAGTCCCAAGCCAACCTCTGCAGTTGGCCGGGAGTCCCCTCCTAGAGGTCCCGTACTATAGGAAGGTGGTTACTATGAGGAGGGTGTTCTCGGTGGCCGCTCCGATTGCTGTGGAACTCTCTCCAAGTAGAAATTTGCTTCTGCCCAGATTTACTTGCCTTCTGGCAGCTGTGGAAGACTTAGATCAGGGGTGGGGAACCTTTTCTGTCCCTGGGGCCACATTGAAAATGAGTATGAGCTCCGAGGGCCACATAAAGGTTGAGGCAGGGGTGCTTAATGGGTGTATTCAAGAAAAGGAGGGCCCAGCTCATGGATCTGTGCTGTGGATCTGTCACCTACCCTTGTGTACATGGGTAAAGATGCTCCATTATCCCTCCTCTCTGCTCCATTATCCTGAGCTCAGGTTTTCAGTGATTGGAGGTAGAGACAGGATCCAGGAGCCAGATCTAGGCACTGGAAAGGGGCCACATAAAAACTTGCTGAGAGCCACATTTGACCCCCGGGCCTGAGGTTCCCCAACCCTGTCTTAGATGTTTCCCCAGGCATTTGGAGGAGGAGTTGGGTGAGGGAAGGGGAGGAGGGGTTAATTTGGTTTTGTGGGGTTTACTAATATTATTATGGTGTATGTCCATACTTAAATAGGTTTGAGGTGATTTAGGTATTTCTGTATTTTATACTTTTTATTGTAAGCTGCCTTGTATTGCAGGAGGCAAGAGAGGGCAGGGTATCAAGTTTATATATAAATTAATGAATTAATTAAAGGATTGGGAACCTTTTCCCTTCCGTGGGCCACTTTGTAAATTAGTACAAGCCCCACAGGCCAGATAGGATTTGGGGGCCAAGGTAAAAGAGAGGGGAGGGCCAATATCATGGATATATTTATTTATTTATTTATTTATTACAAGTGCTTATTCCCCGCACCCTCCTGCACATCGGCAGCTTGGGGTGGCAAACACACATCAATATAGCATCAATAAAAATCCATAAAACTCAAAAACATTTAAATATCAAAAATACTAAAAGGCAAGAATACAAAAAGGCAGAAAAGCCTTCCCCTCCCAACCCCCCTCCCCCCGAAGGCCTGGCGGAACAACCAGGTCTTACAAGATCTTCAGAAAGAGGAGGTCCGGGGATAAATGGGCCTCCATTGGGAGGGAGTTCCACAGCCTACGTGCAGCCACCGAGAATGCCATCGCCACCCGGGATACCTGAGGGACCTCGAGTTGGGCGCCCCCGGCTGACCGCAGGGGCTGCAAAATGACCCGGGGCCTGAGGCAGTCTCACAGGTAAGCAGGATCCAAGCTGTTTAGGACTTTATAGGTCATCACCAACACCTTGAATTAGGCCTGGAAGACAACAGGCAGCCAGAGCAGAGAGTGGAGCACAGGTGTAATGTGCTCACGGCGACCCGTCCCCATTAGGAGACAGGCTGCCGCATTCTGCACCAGCTGCAGCCTTCGGACCATCTTCAGGGGTAGCCCCACATAGAGTATGTTACAGTAGTCCAATCGAGAGGTAATAAAAGCATGGATGATGGTTGCCAGGTCCGAGTCTGAGACATACAGCCACAGCTGTCACACCAGATGTAATTGGCAAAATGTTTCCCTCACCACAGCCTCCACCTGACAATCCTGGTGGAGCTGTGGATCGAAGAGCACGCCCCGACTACGGACCTGAGCGGCCAGAGGGGGGCATACCCCACCGATAACGGGAGCCACCACCCCCTCAGCCCTTCCCACCAACATCACATCCGTCTTGTCTGGATTCAGCCTCAGCTGATTCGCCCTCATCCAGTCCCCCACACCTGCCAAGCGCCAGGTAAACACCAAGACTGCTGGGCCTGGATCTCCAGAAAATGAGAGGCAAAGCTGTGTATCATTGGTGTACTGATGACATCGCACACTGAACCCTCTCGTGACCTCACCCAAAGACTGCATATACATATTGAACAAGAGAGGGGACAGAACAGAACCCTGCGGGACTCCACATGTGAGGTTCCGGGGAGAGGACATACATTCCCCAAGGCCAGTTGCTGAGTTCTCCCTGCCAGGAATGAGCAGAACCATTTAAGAACAATCCCACTCACCCTGACCTGGTCTTGCAACCGTGTCACCAACATCTCATGATCAACGGTATCAAACACCACCGACAGCTCCAATAAGATTATTATTATTATTATTATTATTTTATTATTATTAAACATTTATAAAGCGCCAGTTGCAAAACCTGGCGCTGTACAGAACATACAATCAGACGCGGTCCCTGCCTGTGGCTTACAATCTAAAAGAATAGATGATCTGTCCTGATCTAATTCATGGCGTAGGTCATCAATCAAGGCCACAAGTGCAGTCTCCATACCAAACCCTGGGTGAAAGCCAGACTACGAGGGATCAAGAAAACCGACCCGGTCTAGATGCCCCTGTAACTGCTGGGCCAGCATCCATTCAACAACCTTCCCTAAAAATGGAAAGTTAGAGACTGGCTGATAGTTGACTGGGGAAGTCAATGTTCAAAGATGACTTCTTGAGCAGAGGCTGCACCACCACCTCTTTGAGGAGGCTCAGCATTCTTCCCTCCCTAAAGGAGGCATTGACCGTTCCCACCAGCAATGACCCTAATGTCTCCCAGCTGGCCTTCACCAGCCAGGATGGGCATGGATCTAAATCACAACAGGTGGCCCGCACTGTCCCAAGGACCTCTGCCATGTCAGCGGGTGAAACCCACTGAAACTGGGTCTCTCTCTTATCCTTGAGTGCATGCCATGGATCTCTCTCCTATCCTTGAGTGCATGCCCTTATCTGCATTCCCTTTCCCTGAACTATCTCTGGCAGTGTTTGAAGGAGGGATGGGGTGTATGGGGCGGATCCAGGAGCAGAAAACAGATACACACAAAAAACAGCTATGGATAAGATTTAGCTTATCGACTGGAGGTTCCCCACTCTTGACCTATATGGTATGCATTTTACAAAGCCCCTTGAACATGTGCAGACTACTTCCAGTTTTAGGGAAGGTTATTGAATGGTGGTGGCCTGTCAGCTTCAGGAACAGCTAGATCACACCAGTTTTCTTGATCCTGTGCAGTCTGACTTTCATCCAGGCTATGGCACAGAGGCAGCGCCTGTGGCTTTGGTTGACGACCTCCTCGTGGAACTAGAAAATGGTAATATGACCATGCTAGTTCTATTAGGTATATCAGCAGCTTTTGACCCTGTAAATCATGAGATCTTAGTGACATGCCTGTGGGATTTGGCCAGGGTGGGTGGAACCGTTTAATGATGGTTCTGTTCTTACCTTACAAATAGATTCCAGTGGGTGGTGCTCAGGGATTATACATCTTCCCTGGGAGGCCTCCCGTGTGGGGTGCTGCAGGGTTCCATTCTGTGACTGTCCCCTCTTGTTCAATGTGTACATGAAGTCACTGAGAGAGGTGGTCCACAGCTGTGGGATCCGCTGTCATCAGTAGCCGAATGATATCCGGCCGTATTTTTCTTTTTCATCAGATCCAGGCCCTGGTGTGTCCTTGCTGTCCCGGTGTTTGGCAGCTGTGGGGGACTGGATGAGGCTGAGCCGGTTGAAGCTCAATCCCGATAAGACAGAGGTGATGGTGGCTGGCGAGGCCAGTGATCTGGGTGAGGGGATCTCCCCCATTATTGGGGGCATTTGCCCTCCTTTGGTTCCATCTGTGCGGAGACTGTGGGTGCTCCAAGCCTCCTGGATCCACAGCTGCGTCTGAACCTCCAGGTGTCAGCTGTGGCCAGGGGCGCCTTTCACCAATTACATCTGGTGAGACAGCTTCAACCATATATCTTGGACTCCGATCTCGCCACCATCATCCATGCATTCGTCACCTCGAGGTTAGACTATTGCAATGCGCTCTACGTGGGGCTACCCATGGTGACGGTTTGGAAGCTGCAGCTGGTGCAGAATGCAGCGGCCCAGCTGCTTACCGGTATTGGCTGTAGAGAACATATTCAGCGAGTGCTTCGTGCTCTGCACTGGCTGCGTGTTGTCTTCTGGGCCAGATTCAAGGTGCTGGTTTTAACCTTCAAAGCCCTACACTGTCTGGGTCCTAATTATCTGAGAGATTGCCTCACCCCCCGGGTCCTGGGGTGGCCTCTACAGTTGTCTGGGGACACTCTCCTGGAGGTCCTGCCATATCAGCGGGTCCACACTGACAGTAGGGCATTCTCGGTGGCTGCACCATCGCTATGGAATGTCCTCCTGGTGGAGGTTCACCTCAGCCAGACTCTACTGGCTTTCAGATGTAATTGTAAGACCTGGCTCTTCCGCCAAGCATTTCTTCAAGGCGGGGAGGGGGAATTGGGTTAGGGTGGGTTAAGTGTTTGTCGCAGGCCAGTGTTGTTTTAGTTTAAGATTTATATTGTTATGATTTTTTTTAAAAATAGATTGCATTTTTATTTGTTCTTATATTTATGTTGTGAGCCACTCTGGGTCACCAGAGGCAAGAGGAGCTGGATATTAAGTTTAAATGAATAAAATAATAAATTACTAAATGAAGCCTCGCGTAGACATCATGTAAGAATAACATGTGGGGATTCTGAAATGACTCCAGAGTGCCAGGCAACTTTATTGCCTCTTTATCTCTTCTATAAAACTGCTATGAAAATGCATTAATAAAATGAGTGCAACTATATATATAACAATGTAGTGTGTGTGTGTATACATACATACATACATTCATTATGGAGGATATTTGCAATTCTGCATAGATGGATAGAGAAATGAGCATGCAAATTCCTTAAAACCTCCTATGTATATTATCGTGTGTGTGTGTGTGTGTGTGTGTGTGTATTACATGCACTAATGTCATTTTATATACTACTGAAATTTAGAAACAGATTGTCAAAATCAAAGACAAGCAATTATAGAATCATAGGATTTAGGGGCTCAAAGACACCTTTAAAAGTCCATGTAGTCTAACCCTCTTCCCAGGGGCACAACTTGGACTGCAGGAGACTTGCCCCTCTCTTAAATATCTGCTCACACTGACAGAGCAAGGATGTCCAGTCACTTAGCACCTCACACCGCAGCAGCAAACTCTGTTGTCCCAGCGAGTCCGCAAAGAGTTGTAAAAGCACTGTCAGTGCAGTGCCTCTCTTACTGACTAAGGATGTGCATGGGAGGTGGGGGAGATTAGTTTTGTCTTTTTGTGTATCCATGGTTTGTGGGTTTTGTTTTTTGTCTTTCATAGAAATTTACTGCAGATAATGAACGGAACACACTTTACACATTAGTAGTAGTAGTTTATTTGTTTAGCCACTTTACACATTAAATGATAAATAATACATAATCAATGGTATATAACCTGTAAATAAGTGTTTTTAAATAAAGACATGTTAGACTATAAGGAGAACAGAAAAGCAAAATCAGGGGTCTGGCTTGTCCACTCCAGTGTTCCGCATAGGAACTAGGACTTTGAACTTACCATCAGGGGCCTGGTTTGTCCATACCAGTGCTCTGTATAGGATTCTGTTAATGGGACTCTCTGGGGGCAGGAGTAGCCTGTTCTGTGGAAGAGTAAGGCTGAGAAAGGGATAAGGACCTTAGACGTTCAGCTAGCAGAGTTTGGAATCAGCGTAAGCTGACTGACTACTTTACAAAACTAACTTTCATAGCTCAGGAAGCCCCGCAGCATCATTCTTTTAATATAGATTTAGATAAGGCGAATGCACTTCGTTGATGGAATTAGGGAATCCTGGTGTTCCAATTTGCTCTCAGATCTTTAATGATAGCTTTGAATCTCCTATTATTAATAGAGATTTGCTCTTTTTGGACTTTGGCAGTGAGGCGAACCTGACATTCTCCCCCCCCAGGGATCAACCTACCACTGACGCCACCATTACCACCACCACCACTGTGGAGAAGGGACCTCGACCCCCGATGAGACTGAGCAGGGCCAAAAGCCACCTGCTGCCTGACCTGGGGAGCGGACATTCTCCCCCCAGGGCCCGACTTACCGCAGTTGCCATGGCCATCGTTATGGAGAAGGGGTCTCAGCCCCCGATGAGACCCGAGCTGTCCAGTCCCAGGTAACATATGCCCCCTCCCCCTGCTGGAGGAAGGTGGGACCAGCACTCAGCAACGGACGTCCAGCCCAGTGGGGCCAAAAGCCTCCTGGCTGGCCTGGGGAGCGGGCATTCTTCCCCCAGGGCCCAACTTACTGCTGCTGCTGCCGTCACCACCACCACCACTGTGGAGAAGGGGCATCCTGAGTTGCCCGGCCCCAGGTAACATCTTCCTCCTCCCCCTGCTGGAGGAGGGGGGTGGGTACGGCGTTTGGGGATAGACGACCAGCGGGACCAAAAGCCAACTGCTACCTAGCCTGGGAAGCAGACATTCTCCCCCCAGGGCCCAACTTGCTGCTGCCATCGCCACCGCTGTGGAGAAGGGGACTCGACCCTCAACAAGACCCAAGATGCCCGGCCCTAGGTAACATCTGCCCCCTCCTCCTGCTGGAGGAGGGGCAGGGCTGGCACTCAGGGACAGACCTCTTGCCCAGTGGGGCCAAAAGCCGACTGCTGCCAGGCCTGGGGAGCAGACATTCTCCCCCAAGGGCCCCAACTTACCACTGCCACCACTGTTGCCACCGTCATCGCTGTGGAAAAGGGGCCTCAGCCCCCGACGAGACCCGAGCTGCCTGGCTCCAGGTAACATCTGCCCCCGCCCCCTGCTGGAGGAAGGGGGCAGGGATGGTGCTCGGGAATGGACTTCCAGCCCAGCAGGGCCAAAAGCTGTCTCTTGCCCAGCAGCACCACAGGAGCATGCTGCAGGCAGCGTGCTTAAGGGCCAGGCGAAAGGTCCTTTAGGTGTGGGCCTTAGCGGGGTCCGAGCAGGCAAGGGCGGGGGGTATTTGTGCTTTGGTATTGGGATGGAGGTGGTAGGGGGATGGAATGTTTGTTTTATATGGGGGATGGGCAGGGCGACTGGGTTAGGGGGGAAAGGACTGACCCCCTTGGTGTGAGGGAGGGGTGCAATCCTCAGGGCAGGGGGGGTTGCCCCTCTGTGGCAGAGGGGGTAGAGGGCATGAGGTTGGGGGTACAGGGTGGTGGTCTCTCCTGCTGCCAGGGAGAAACAGACGGGGGGGCACAGCCATTGGGATTATGACAGGATGGGGGAGATATGGGTCCAAATGAGGTGGTATAAGATCAGTGAAGCGGGACAGGTGCTTATTGCATGTCCCGCTCACTAACCCCTTGACAGATGGACAGGGGAATCAAGATCAGAGGAACGCGAGATCGGTGGCTAATAAAGCAACAACTATCCAGGAATTAGTCCTGGATTGTGCCACCAATCTCATGGGTATTATGAAAACCTGGCTGGACCGTGAGTCAGGGCCTATCTTGGCTGACCTCATTCCAGCCGGGTATTCTGTGCTGCATCAGCCATGGTTGGAGGGATGGGGTTCCGGTGTAGCTATGATTTTTAGAGAGAGTTGATCAGTTAGGGGATATCCAGTGCAAACCGTGGTAGGTATTGAGGCTCTTCATCTGATGTTCAATTTGGTAGGGGACAGTTTGGGGGTGCTACTCGTATACCGTGCACCCACCTGTATGACAGCCTCTCTACATGCTCTAGCAGAGGTGGTGTTGCGGTCCTCAAAGGCATTAGTCTGGGGGGACTTCAACATCCACACCAACACCAACCTGGGGGAGCGGAGCATGAGTTCATGGCCGCCATGGCAACCATGGGCGTGTCCCAAATGGTTAGTGGCCCGACACATCAGGGGGGGAACATACTCTCGATCTTATGTTTTGCACTGGCCTTGAGGCAGGTGTTCCGTTATTGGAGGAGATATCAGCAGTGCCTTTGTCATGGTTGGATCATTATTTCCTACAGACTTCTCTCCTAGCANATACTAGGCAACTGCTGGTGGCATGCAAATTCAAGTCGCAGCTCCGCAGGGGGTGGGACTGCAGCAAGGCAAGGCTTTCTAAGGTGGCCGCCTGCCCACCCAGGTAGAGTAGAGAGCAGCAGGAGTAGGCGGCTTGCCACAAGCAGCGCTGCAGCCCCGGTCACCACTTCAGCTGCCACCGCCACCCCAACCACCAGTCGCTCCACACCACGAGTAGGTGAGGGTGGAAGTTGGAGGGGAGGGAGGACTTGCTGGGTGGGTGGAGTCCGCTGTCACTCTACACAGTTGGGGGGCAGCGGTTGGAGCGGGCAAGGGGGGGCAGCATGAACTAATTATGGGCCGGGGGGCACAAATGAACTGGTTATGGGTGGGGGGCAGCATGAACTGATTATATGGTGATGCGACTGATTATGGGGTGGGGGCAGCATGAATTGATTATGGGGGCACAAATGAATTGGTTATGACTGGGGGCAGCGTGAATTGATGGGGGCACAAATGAACTGGTTATATATCTACAAGCATGTCTCTTTGCATGGCATGATGTGCTCAATAGGCTGTATTTTGGGGGGTCTCGTGTATTTGATTGTGGTTTGGCCATTTGAATTTAGTGCTCTACATGCACGCTTTATTACTTGCTTTCTACTTGTGGAATGCTTGTAGTAAAATTGTGGGAAACACCCACTTGTAAACTATAATTGAGGGTGCAGTGAGCACAGACAACCTCCATTTTGAAAAAGGGCAAAAGCACCTTTAAAGTTCATTCACATGCATGCGAGCCGGGCAGCACTCCCAGGCCAGCCAATCTGGGCAGTGCCCTTAGGTTTACTAGCCCGCCAGCAGGGAGACAAAGGGGACCAGGGGGGTGCATCTTGATTTCTTGGCCAGGGGCCCATTCCACCCTAGCTACACCTCTGCGATCTTGCATACACTGACTGACCCTCTCCATTCGGAAGAGGTGGATATAGTAAAGACCCAGATAATACAAGCATCTTTGAAATTGAGTGAGTCTATTAATCCTCAATTATTAGCTTCTGCCCCCTTAGGACCACAGGCAGATTTTTCATCCATCGTGGGAGCCTCAGTTTCTCCTCCCTCTGGGAATTTAGAACAAGCAACCTTAACATTAGGAAATTTATATACTTATCCTGTAAAATTAGATTTATCATCCCAACCCCTATTACAGAAGGAATCCGTATCCCAGACAGAGGTGTTACCCTCGGCTGAGATCAATTCAGGAGATCAGGATAGGAATTTATGGAGGACAGATAAGACCCCGCGGGGCATATTAGTGCCCAGTTGCCAGAAGGAGACTGTGTACTACAATTTGCACTCTGGGGCAATTATGGGAACTCCCTGTCCCTAAACATCAAATTTCCATTTTGTCATGGAATATGGGGGTTTGGGAAGGAAAGATGATCAACAAGAAATTTGTCGATTTTCTACAGGATTTTGGTCGTCTTAACCTCCAGGAGACCTGAATGACGGGGGATGTTTCTTGCAGACTTTGATGACCATGCTATCCCTGCCCGCCAACCAGTTGGTAAAAAGAGACGTTACTTATAGATACCACACTTAAAGCCACAGTCTCCCTAGTAGGTAAGCCAGAAATCTTTGCTTTAGCACGGAACATTGCTCAATCTCACTCTTTTCTTTTGTTTTTAGTTAGCGTTTACATCCCCACGGTCCAATCTCCGTTTTGTAGCTTGTCTGCTTGGATTGAGTTGAAAGCTCTTATAACTTCACTCAGCAATTCGGACACTTCTGCCCCAATTTTGATTATGGGGGATTTTAATGCAAGGACAGGGAAAAGTGAAAGGTCTGAAGATCTACAAGACAATGATGATATATCTAACCTCTATTTTAAGAGCATGAGATGCTCACGGAATAAGTGATCTACACCAGCTGGGGCTTCTCTTGTGAATTTAGTGGACCAACTAGATTTGACTATTCTTAATGGGAATACTCCAGGTGACTCCCAGGGGGAATTTAACTATTTCTCAAGTACTGGGGCAAGTGTCATAGATATGCTCTGATTACATCTTCCTTGCTCCCATATGTTTGTGATTTTTCAATTCTAAGTGCTGTTGATACTGACCATCAAACCCTCTGCTTAGTTGCTGATGAAGATTTGTTCGAAGTCACGACTAATTTGATGGAGAGGCATATTGCCCAGGCAGAGGGAGTAGTCAGTTGTCTTAGGTGGGATGTTCACTTGGAAGATTCCATAAATCAGCTCCTGAATTCAGAGACCCTGCGGGAACTTAAGGAAACCATCTCCACAGCATATTCAGATGCCGTGGTAGAGGTCTTCGGTTCTCTAGTACATTTATTGTACCCTTATCTAATGATGTTTAAACCTCATCTTAGTAGTTTTTCTACCTCTAGATCTCCCTGGTATGATAGAGACTGACTTAGAGCAAGAATCCATCTTAGAAGACTTAAGAAGAATCTTAGGACCTCTGAGAATTCCAAACTCTTGATTGTTTTTTGTGAGGAAAGGAGGAAATATAAGGCTCTTTTGAGGGCCAAAATAAAAGAATTTTGTTTGAGATCGTGGCAGGAGTTGGAGATAGCTGCTCAGGACTCCAATTCTACTTATTTTTGGTGGCAAATTGCGAAACCTAGAGCCTTAGTCCACTCTCCTCCTGCTGCCAGCATTCTGGCTGTACAATGGGAGGCTCATTTTGACACTTTATTAAATATTTCCTTTCTGTTATCTTCAACATATATTCAGTTAAGACCACTTGATAATTTTCCTAGTCGACCTCCCATGACTCCTGAGGAAGCGTCTTTGACGATACGTGACCTTAGGGGAGGTAAGGCCCCTGGAAGTGATTTTTATCCCCCTATAGCTGTTGAAAGCTAATCATAGTTGGTGGCCAGAGGTTCTTCCTCCCCTTTTCACGGCTATTAATGAATCAGGGAAGATTCTGAGTGGATGGGTGAGGAGTATTGTGATACCAATCTATAAGAAGGGGAACCNGTTGATCAGTTAGGGGATATCCAGTGCAAACCGTGGTAGGTATTGAGGCTCTTCATCTGATGTTCAATTTGGTAGGGGACAGTTTGGGGGTGCTACTCGTATACCGTGCACCCACCTGTATGACAGCCTCTCTACATGCTCTAGCAGAGGTGGTGTTGCGGTCCTCAAAGGCATTAGTCTGGGGGGACTTCAACATCCACACCAACACCAACCTGGGGGAGCGGAGCATGAGTTCATGGCCGCCATGGCAACCATGGGCGTGTCCCAAATGGTTAGTGGCCCGACACATCAGGGGGGGAACATACTCTCGATCTTATGTTTTGCACTGGCCTTGAGGCAGGTGTTCCGTTATTGGAGGAGATATCAGCAGTGCCTTTGTCATGGTTGGATCATTATTTCCTACAGACTTCTCTCCTAGCAAATGTCTGCCCCAGGAAGGGTGTGGAGCCAATTTGAATGATTCGTCCCCGGACGAACCAATAGAATGAATAGGACAGGAACGGTTTTGGTTGGCTAATGGGGAGGTACCCTCTGACCTCGACGACTGTCTCATCGACAACCTCGTTGCACTATGGAACACTCTGTTGACTGAGGTCATTGATCGGATGGCCCCTAGACATCTGCTGCCCAGGCGACAGCACCGCAGGCCCCCGTGGTTTTCGGAGGAGCTGCAAGTGCTGAAGCGAGAAGGGTGGTGGTTGGAGCGACAGTGGCGTTGCTATCATACTGAAGCCGAAAGATTGCAGCATAGAGCCAGTTTACGAGCATATACTGAGGCTATGAGGGCAGTGAAAAAAGCTTTTTTCGCTGCTCTCATAGCATCTGCAAAATCTCGCCCAGCAGAGCTTTTCCGGGTGGTGTGGGGGCTGCTCAGTCCAGCCTCCCTCCACCTTGGAGTAGAGTCATCTGTAGCATGCTGTAATAGGTAACCGGTTTGTGGACTATTTTGTGGATAAAATTGCTCGTATTCACCATGATTTTGATGCTGCACTTATTACACTAGGGGAGCTAGAGGTTATGGAAGTCATGCCTTGTCCGGTTTCATGGGATTAATTTTAGTCCGTGACACCCACTGATGTGGTTGGGACCCTTGGGGCTGTTAGGGCCACCTCTTGTGAATTAGATCCGTGCCCGTCTTAGCTAATTAAATCTTGCAAGGAGACAATGGGGCCGTTGCTGGCGGAAGTGGTCAATGCCCCCCTTCAGGAGGACAGAGTGCTGGGCTGTCTCAAGGAGGTGGTGGTGCAGCCTCTGCTCAAGAAACCATAACTTGACATTGAATCCCTTGCCAGATATTGACTTGTTTCTAAAGGGAAGGTTATTGAGTGGGTGGTGGATCAGCAGTTGCAGGGGTATCTTGACCACATCATTTTTCTTGAGCCCTTTCAGTCAGGATTTCATCTGGGTTATGGCACAGAGACTGCGCTTGTGGCCTTGGTGGATGATCTGTGCCAGAAAATGGACCGGGGTCATTTGACCCTGTTGGTTCTATTAGATTTATCAGCTGCTTTTGATACGGTTGATCAC
>QEPC01006720.1:4630995-4661725 GCA_003113815.1 Sphenodon punctatus | reverse complement strand
ACTCCCACCGCTCTTTACTTTTCCTGGGCAGATGGGTGACTTCTTTAGGAAGCCTTGCCTTTCTGCAGTCCCCCCGCCCTTCCTGCGGCACTGCGGCTTGAGTTTCCAGCTCCAGCCAGAAGCAGCTGATACTAGGCAACTGCTGGTGGCATGCAAATTCAAGTCGCAGCTCCGCAGGGGGTGGGACTGCAGCAAGGCAAGGCTTTCTAAGGTGGCCGCCTGCCCACCCAGGTAGAGTAGAGAGCAGCAGGAGTAGGCGGCTTGCCACAAGCAGCGCTGCAGCCCCGGTCACCACTTCAGCTGCCACCGCCACCCCAACCACCAGTCGCTCCACACCACGAGTAGGTGAGGGTGGAAGTTGGAGGGGAGGGAGGACTTGCTGGGTGGGTGGAGTCCGCTGTCACTCTACACAGTTGGGGGGCAGCGGTTGGCGTGGGCAAGGGGGAGCAGCATGAACTAATTATGGGCCGGGGGGCACAAATGAACTGGTTATGGGTGGGGGGCAGCATGAACTGATTATATGGTGATGCGACTGATTATGGGGTGGGGGCAGCATGAATTGATTATGGGGGCACAAATGAATTGGTTATGACTGGGGGCAGCGTGAATTGATGGGGGCACAAATGAACTGGTTATATATCTACAAGCATGTCTCTTTGCATGGCATGATGTGCTCAATAGGCTGTATTTTGGGGGGTCTCGTGTATTTGATTGTGGTTTGGCCATTTGAATTTAGTGCTCTACATGCACGCTTTATTACTTGCTTTCTACTTGTGGAATGCTTGTAGTAAAATTGTGGGAAACACCCACTTGTAAACTATAATTGAGGGTGCAGTGAGCACAGACAACCTCCATTTTGAAAAAGGGCAAAAGCACCTTTAAAGTTCATTCACATGCATGCGAGCTGGGCAGCACTCCCAGGCCAGCCAATCTGGGCAGTGCCCTTAGGTTTACTAGCCCGCCAGCAGGGAGACAAAGGGGACCAGGGGGGTGCATCTTGATTTCTTGGCCAGGGGCCCATTCCACCCTAGCTACACCTCTGCGATCTTGCATACACTGACTGACCCTCTCCATTCGGAAGAGGTGGATATAGTAAAGACCCAGATAATACAAGCATCTTTGAAATTGAGTGAGTCTATTAATCCTCAATTATTAGCTTCTGCCCCCTTAGGACCACAGGCAGATTTTTCATCCATCGTGGGAGCCTCAGTTTCTCCTCCCTCTGGGAATTTAGAACAAGCAACCTTAACATTAGGAAATTTATATACTTATCCTGTAAAATTAGATTTATCATCCCAACCCCTATTACAGAAGGAATCCGTATCCCAGACAGAGGTGTTACCCTCGGCTGAGATCAATTCAGGAGATCAGGATAGGAATTTATGGAGGACAGATAAGACCCCGCGGGGCATATTAGTGCCCAGTTGCCAGAAGGAGACTGTGTATGTGTACTACAATTTGCACTCTGGGGCAATTATGGGAACTCCCTGTCCCTAAACATCAAATTTCCATTTTGTCATGGAATATGGGGGTTTGGGAAGGAAAGATGATCAACAAGAAATTTGTAGATTTTCTACAGGATTTTGGTCGTCTTATCCTCCAGGAGACCTGAATGGCGGGGGATGTTTCTTGCAGACTTTGATGACCATGCTATCCCTGCCCGCCAGCCAGTTGGTAAAAAGAGACGTTACTTATAGATACCACACTTAAAGCCACAGTCTCCCTAGTAGGTAAGCCAGAAATCTTTGCTTTAGCACGGAACATTGCTCAAGCTCACTCTTTTCTTTTGTTTTTAGTTAGCGTTTACATCCCCACAGTCCAATCTCCGTTTTATAGCTCGTCTGTTTGGATTGAGTTGAAAGCTCTTATAACTTCACTCAGCAATTCGGACACTTCTGCCCCAATTTTGATTATGGGGGATTTTAATGCAAGGACAGGGAAAAGTGAAAGGTCTGAAGATCTACAAGACAATGATGATATATCTAACCTCTATTTTAAGAGCATGAGATGCTCACGGAATAAGTGATCTACACCAGCTGGGGCTTCTCTTGTGAATTTAGTGGACCAACTAGATTTGACTATTCTTAATGGGAATACTCCAGGTGACTCCCAGGGGGAATTTAACTATTTCTCAAGTACTGGGGCAAGTGTCATAGATATGCTCTGATTACATCTTCCTTGCTCCCATATGTTTGTGATTTTTCAATTCTAAGTGCTGTTGATACTGACCATCAAACCCTCTGCTTAGTTGCTGATGAAGATTTGTTCGAAGTCACGACTAATTTGATGGAGAGGCATATTGCCCAGGCAGAGGGAGTAGTCAGTTGTCTTAGGTGGGATGTTCACTTGGAAGATTCCATAAATCAGCTCCTGAATTCAGAGACCCTGCGGGAACTTAAGGAAACCATCTCCACAGCAGATTCAGATGCCGTGGTAGAGGTCTTAGGTTCTCTAGTACATTTATTGTACCCTTATCTAATGATGTTTAAACCTCATCTTAGTAGTTTTTCTACCTCTAGATCTCCCTGGTATGATAGAGACTGACTTAGAGCAAGAATCCATCTTAGAAGACTTAAGAAGAATCTTAGGACCTCTGAGAATTCCAAACTCTTGATTGTTTTTTGTGTGGAAAGGAGGAAATATAAGGCTCTTTTGAGGGCCAAAATAAAAGGATTTTGTTTGAGATCGTGGCAGGAGTTGGAGATAGCTGCTCAGGACTCCAATTCTACTTATTTTTGGTGGCAAATTGCGAAACCTAGAGCCTTAGTCCACTCTCCTCCTGCTGCCAGCATTCTGGCTGTACAATGGGAGGCTCATTTTGACACTTTATTAAATATTTCCTTTCTGTTATCTTCAACATATATTCAGTTAAGACCACTTGATAATTTTCCTAGTCGACCTCCCATGACTCCTGAGGAAGCGTCTTTGACGATACGTGACCTTAGGGGAGGTAAGGCCCCTGGAAGTGATTTTTATCCCCCTATAGCTGTTGAAAGCTAATCATAGTTGGTGGCCAGAGGTTCTTCCTCCCCTTTTCACGGCTATTAATGAATCAGGGAAGATTCTGAGTGGATGGGTGAGGAGTATTGTGATACCAATCTATAAGAAGGGGAACCCTGAGGACCCAGCCAATTATAGACCTATCAGTTTACTGGATGTGGTTGGCATACTGTACACTAAATATCTGCGGAGGTGAGTCCAGCTCTGGGTGCATGCAAATAACATACTAGACCAGGAACAAGAGGAATTTTAAAAAGGAGTATCCACTATGGATCACATATTTCTACTCAATCAGGTGATTATGAAAAAAGTACAGCTAGATAACATGGCCCTGTATTGCTGCTTTGTTGATATCAGGGCAGCATTTGATTCAATCAGCAGAGAACGTCTGTGGAAGAAACTGGACTCTACAAATATCGATCGTTTGCATCAGGGGACCGCCCTCCATGTACGCATGAGCTGTTTGGGTCATTTGTCAGCTCCAGTTAGTACATCTCGCGGTGTATGGCAGGGTTGTCTCCTGGCACCATTGCTTTTTAATATGTTTATAAAGGGAATTGTGGACGCCATGAGGGACTTTCTTTTTATCCAATCAAGGTAGGACCAACACATGTGTCTACTCTGCTTTATGCGGAGGACACTGTGTTGCTCTCGCTTGATCGGCCTTTGATGGCTAATCAATATGTTGAGGAGTATTGTGAGGAAGAACTTTTGGAGATTAATTATCCCAAAACAAAAGTTCTGGTATTTGGTAAGGCATAAGTGGAGCATGAAATCTAATATTATAGAACAGGTTAAAACTTACAAATATCTGGGTGTTACTTTTGCCCAATCAGCTACCTGGGGTGTGCCGTGTGCTGCCCTGATATCAGTCCAAGGGGACTAATTAGAGTGTTGCACACAGCTGGGAAGAGGCTTCCCTGCTCCCCTCCCCACTCAGATAATGTACTGTTTGGTCCCAGGTCAGCTCTGCAGAGTGCAGCATGGCAAGGGAAGCAGAGAGTAAGCCTCCCAATCTTGCAGATTAGTGATACAGTTTGTAAGTGAGGCTTAGAAATTGCATCTCTCATGATATATTTGCAAAAGCTGGCAATGCTAGGAACTCAAAAACTAACTTCCAGGCCCAGAAAAATTAACTTCCAGTACCCATTTTTTTATTTCTGTCCCAATGTGGGCATTTTCCAACCCCATAAACAGATTGCTAATCAGAATTTTTTTTAAAAAAAAAGGTACCGGGAGTTACCAATTTTTCAGGTTTGGGGGTACCTAATTGGTATCTAAGTAACCCATCGGTACCTGAAAATATGGGTCTTACCCATCGGCACTCAATTGAGTCTCCGTTTCCGCTCTACATCTAGTCCTTTTCTGAGTGGTCAAAAAGAACAACGGAACCCCATTTGGCATAGAACAATCATTTACATGCTTGAAAACCTGTAACCAGGTTGCCCCTTTGATATACATTTGCAGGAGCTCCACTGATTGCTGTGTGTACCTCAGGTTCGTTTGTATATCAGGTATGTATATCTATGCCTGTTCCTGGCTACTTAAGCCTAATCTGGCCTTTAATTTGTGCCTGTTGTACCATGTGCTCCCTCACATCAAATTAATAAAAAATCAAATAAAAAATGATAAGACGCTTGGTTTTATCCCACTCAAAACATTTGCAAAAATAAAGAAATAATGTAATGCAGCCTAGAAAACCCTTCAGATAATCTCTGCATAATATCAAAGTCTGTTTAGTTTCTTTTGCCACTGTCCTTTGTGGAGCTGCTGTTTCAGTGAAAGCAGCAGGTCTTGATCTTGGGTTATAACAGATGGCCTCAACAATATGACAGTAATAGCATCTGACATGTGTTGTTTCAATGATCTCTTTAACTCTCGGAGAAGTACGCAAGCGTTACATACCGTGTGTTGCTTCAGATTGTTATTTTTGGCTTGCTCCTGCTGGCATATGTTATGGTGAACCATTCACAACATATTACGTTTTCATCATTTAAAAAAAAAAAAAATCCTTATAACCCTTAAGCTTATCATTCATCTCTGTTCCCAAGGTAACATTTTCTTTGCATAAAGACCACGGTTCCACCAAAAATAAAGCCCAAAATGTGTTTTGAGGGATTAGCTGCATGGTAGGAAGTGGAAACAGGAACAGAGTCCAGGGGATGGTTCAGTGAGACAAGCTGGATGAAATATTTATGGCCCTGCTCAGAGCGTTTTGCAGCCACACATAATCACAGTTTCCCACAATAAGCATTAAATGGTGACAGGCCACATGGTGCATTCTGAATAGCATCTTGTGGGGTTGGTACCGAGAGACTAGCTGTGCCACACACAATCAGAAGAGAACTATTGTTTCCTTAAGGTAGAACTTGCCAACTAATTGCAGACATAATTAATAGTCCTGTGAGGTGGGCATTTTTTTTCTTTAAGGAACCTATGATTTTATTCACTGCCAGATTTAGTAAAATAGGATTCCAGGCAGTGCAGTGCTTTCAACTCCAAGTAGCTAAATCTAGTTAAAGCAGAAACCTCAATGATTTTCACTGAGTGCAAGTCATAGAAATGTCTTAGCATCATAAACTACTGTTGATTGCTTCTTTCACAAGCAAGCTGCAACTAAATAGAGGACAGAAGGAGGCAAGGAAACCCATCTAGCTCTCTCCTCCTGCATTTGCAGTCCCACCCCCACATAATATTTGTCTATTAAATGCTTGTTTAATTCCTGAAACTTACTTCTTGTACTTGCTGTTTATTCTCACATTTAACAATGATCTGAAAAGAGAAATGTAACCTAAATTCTTTCAGACAGTATCCCCTTCTTCGATTTAATCCTCCCTTGTTCTTGTATCTTAAACACAAGAACAGGCTGTCTAAAACAGCCATGTAGAATCTACCCCATATATGGTCTCTGGTCCCTTAGGAATGATATACACTTCAGTGAAGTCTTCCTATTAATGACTTCTTCTCTGCAGAATATAGAGAGTGAGTTTAGCTAACCCAAGGTCCATTAAATGGAGAGGTGTGAAAAAGCTGCACTATCAGGAGACAAGGAAAATCACAGCTTCTTCGACAGGTTTTAAACTAGGTGGCTTTGCCGCATCGCCTTGAATCTTCCATTGTTGCACACAACAGCCAAGTTTCCCTTGAATTTTCTGCCTTTTGTAACTCCGGGAAACTGGAAGCTGGACATCTAACCCTCCTTGGGTCTGGTGCACAGGCTATGAGTCCTGTTCTGTGCCTGGTTCCCAGAGGCCAAGTAGATTTGTTACAGCCCAGCGACAGAGCCTTAGCTTTACAGCATCTGATAGAAAGGCTCAGAGCTTTGGAGTTGGAGGTCCCCATTTTGGCATGGTGGCCTGGCATCAACAAAATTTCCAGAGACTTAGGGCGTTTATAAACGAGCCCTCTCCAAAGCGGGAGAGGGCTCAACCCCGTGTCAAAAGCCCGCGTTACTCTCCACGACGTGTCTGATGTTTAAAAGAGCATCAGATGCGTCCCAGAGAGTAACTGCGCATGCTCGTCCTTGCCGAGCGTCTCTGTGCGTGTGCTCCATGCCCGCGTGACCCGGAAGTGCAGGGTAAAGATGGCACACCAGCGATCCACATCTAAGGGGGTAGGATCGCCGGCCCGGCCCGGCCAGACGCGGGAAAGGTGCTGTTGCCGAGCGCGTAATACATTTAAACGGATGAAAATAATGGCGGCTGTAAAAGGGATCAGCCGCCATTTTCGTATCGTTTATAAATGCCCTTAGGGACCAGTGAATTTAAAAGAGCAATGGCTACAAAATTCAACTTTGCCTTCCCTTCATCTTGGACCCAAAGTTAACAAATGCACTCTATTCAAAACATTACTCAGGAGGTAGGGTCTTATCAAGCCAATGTGGAGAAGAGCAGTGAAACACAGCATCTGGAATACCCAATAGGAAAAGGTGAGGAAGATAGCAGGGAATGAAGAGCAGCAGAGGTTATCTGCAAAAGCACCTCCCTGAACAAGAGAGCAGTAAGTGGCTGAAGACAGCAGAAGAGAAGGATACCAACTCTGTAAAACTTACTAGTAAGAAATCTGGGGAGACAGAAATTCCCAGTGAGTTGTATTTTTGAGGGAGAAACTAGCTAACAGCCATAACTAGCTAACAGCCATAATCCTAAAACTGCTTACACCAGAGTAGGTCCACTGATTTTGGTGTAATATAAGTGGTTCCAGGATTGCAGCCCACAGGTAGTAACAGTTATATGCAAATGGTCTTGCTTTTATAAAATAATATTCTGAACTGTGTACAGGAAAATAAAAAGGAGTGTACTGGAACTAAGAAAGTATAAACTAAATGAGCCTTCTCAGGGTGTTTTCAGATGTGACAGCACATGGCCCTCACCTCGGGCAGGAACTGGCCCGGCTGCCAAACAGACTGTGGCCGGGGAGAGAGCGGGTGACGTGCAGACGTGGTCCACATGGCCCCATCCCCTGCAGCCCGCCCACCTCCTTGACAGGTGGGTGTAACAGCCTATAAGGCTGCCATGCCCACCTGGAACGGCTCCAGTCCCAGAATGGAGTCAGGTAGAGCAGGCCATCACATGCGATAGCCCGCTCTACCCCAGTCCAGGAATGGCTTCCATGAGCAACTTCAGCACTTAGCCTGCACTGTGATTTGGCAGGGAGCCCAAGTAACAGCATGGGTAAACCCTGCCATAGTCCAGGGACAGCCCTGATCCCGCCCATGGAAACATCTGGCTTGTAGGATCAGATGTGATTGCACTGCAAGTGGCCCGTGGTCTCATCACACCTAAAAATACCCTCAGTGAGAAGAGATGACAAAAGAGTGCAACACTGAATCTAAAATAAGCAGCAGCAGAGTATTCAAGTATTAATGAATAGCTCAAGTGGCCATAGCTCAAGTGGTAAGCGTGCGTGCTTTGCATGTATACGGTCTCAGGTTCAATCCCTGGCATTTCCACTTCAGGATCCCTGGTAGCACGCCTGGGGGAGGCCTCTGTTGGGTCCTTGGAGGAGTAGCATGCTGGGATGGCCTCTTCTGGAGACACTAGAAGAGCCAGATTTAGACCCAAATTTGAAAGCCCTGCTGCAGTGTCAGGTTGTGACAATACTGGGCTAAGATGGACCATTGGTCTGATTTAGGGTAAAAACAGACATGATGCTAACCACCCTTGGTGGTTATTTATGCATGTTGCAAGGCTGTATTGCTGCCCTATGCAGCCCTGAAACACAGAGTATTTTCAGACGTTACGAGATCACGCTCAACCACGGACAATCCCCTGTAGTGGCGGATGATCCCGTAATGTCTAGTTGCTCACCGCCAGATGTTCACCATGGTGAACCACCGGCGGTGAGCAAAATAACCACGCTTTCGAGGATGGTCCGGGCACCATATCCGAAAGCATGGTTAATTGAACCACGACCCGGAATTGGCGGACAGTAACGTCTGTTACTGCTGCCAATTCTGGGCCATGGCCCAGACCCCGGGATGGAATCGGGCGCAGCAACCAGATTGGCCGCTGCGCCTGCCCATCTCCAGGAGGGAGGGCTGCTGGGGGAGCATGGGGGGCCAGGGCTGTGTGGCCACACATTGCGCCATGCCACCGCGCTCCCTCCCCAGATTCCCTGCCGGAATCAGCCGGCTTGTCTGTTGACGGGCAGTTCTGATTCCGGATGGGAATCAGAAAGGTGATTCCGTGATGGGGCCGATAGGCACCCCATCATGTCTGAAATCACCCATGCATAAATGACCACCAAGGGTGGTTTTAGCGTCATGCCTGTTTTCACCCTTAGGGTATTTTCAGATGTTATAGGCCTCCCTCTAACCACAGTCAATCCCTTGTGGTGGAGGAGAGGCTCATAACATCTAAAGGATTCCCGCCAGAGGTTCATCCCAGTGAATCTCTGGTGGGAATCAGATTAACCACGATTCCAGAGGTGGCCGGCCTCACCTCCGGTTAGTGCAACCATGATCCAGTTCAGTCATTCAAACTGAAGTCATTCAAACTTCCGAACCAAGTTCAGTCATTCAAAACTAGGTTTTTTGGTGTGTGTTGCCACTAGGGATGGGCGAACAGAACGGAGTTCAGAAATTCGGTTCGGTTCGGTTTGAAATTCGAGTTCGGTTCAGAAGTTTGGTTCGGTTGATTGAACAGGCTGAGTTCGGTCCAAACTCTGAACTTACAAACCACGTTCACCCATCACAAATCATGCCAGACATGCATATGCAAGAAGGTAATGTCTGTTACCTTCCGCCGATCCCGGATCGTGGCCCAGACCATGATGCAGGATCGGGCACAGTGGCTGGATTGGGCGCTGCGCCCGCCCATCTCCCGGAGGGTGGGAGGCCAGGGGAGCACGGGGGGGGGGGAGCTGTGTGGCTGCACATCTAAAGGACGACCGGGCAGATTCCTGTCCAGGATCCAAAACAGATCCCAGACCGTGGTTCAGCATGGCGGGCCTCTGGGCCCATCACGTCTAAAAATACCCTCAGCTAGGCAGTTTAGTTTAACGATCACAGATCAGGGTCCCATTGTACTGGGCACTACAAACAGATAACAAAATGATCCCTGCCCCCCAAAAGCTTCCAATCTAATTAGGTGGCTGTAAAAGTCAGACAAAGGGAATGCCATATATATATAATGAATGAGATGACAGAGCTGCAAGTGGTCTGATTGCAATGAAGCATATCCTCATGGGAACACTTTGAAGATCAGGCTGTTAGAGAAAATAAAGAAGAAAATGATAAAAGTTAGGCTGGAGATTAGATGTTTTTTAGCCATCAGTGTAGTGAATTTCTGGAATAAGCTCTCAAGGATAGTTGTGAGAGCAAAGAACCTGATTAATTTTAAAACAAAGTTGGATAAATTTATGAGAGACTTGTGAGGAGATCTCCTTTTGATGCTACAGGAAACAACTTCTTTAACCTCCTAACATTCCCCCCCGTTTCCCCCACCCCTTTTTCCTGAAGCATCAAAGGTGTCTGCATCTTCAGATGGGATTGGCAGAGTGTTCTGATGCCTGGGTACATATATATTGGGTGTGACTGGCAGGATGGATCTATACATGTGCTCAGGGTCTAACTGACCGCCCCATTTGGGTCAGGAAGGAATTTTCCAGGTAAGATTGGCTTTTAACTCTGAGGAGTTTTTCACCTTCCCCTACAACATAGGGCACAACCCACTTGTTTGTGTCATCTGACTATTAAAAATAATATCCATCTGGATATTAAAAATCACTCCGTTATTTCAGGCATCGACATGCTCTGGTCACACCTGATCTCTACTTCTGGCAGATCTTTCTGATAAGCTTGGTGGCTTTTTCTGTGGAGCTGTTTGAGTATGGTGAATCCTTCACTGGTGCAAAGACTGGACTAGATGACCCTTGATGTCCCCTTCCAGCCCTATGTCTCCATGACTCCAAAAATGTTCATGGCAGTGGTTTATGCACATCAGTAGCTTAACAATTACCGGACTTTATTTTATTTATTTATTTATTTGTTCAAATTTATACACTGCCCTTTCCACAGAGGCTCAGGGCAGCTCACAATCCATAAATTATCCATAATTTATATTAGCATAACAGTGAGGGAAGGTTTTGAAGAGGGATTTGAAGGGAGAGAAGGCATAAAAGGTAAAAACACTACAAACTAGTCCAGCATTAGTTATATAACAATAGGGATGGGCGAACAGAACAGAGTTCAGAAATTCGGTTTGGTTTGGTTTGAAATTCGAGTTCGGAAATTCATTTCGGTTTGAAATTCAAGTTTGGTTCAGAAGTTCGGTTCAGTCGACTGAACAGACCAAGTTTGGTCGAATACCGAACTTCCAAACCAAGTTCAGTCATTCAAAACTAGGTTTTTTGGTGTGTGTTGCCACTCGGGATGGGCGAACAGAAAGGAGTTCAGAAATTCGGTTCGGTTTGAAATTCGAGTTCGGTTCGGAAGTTTGGTTCGGTTGATCGAACAGGCTGAGTTCAGTCCAAACTCTGAACTTACGAACCACGTTCACCCATCCCTATATAACAAATCATGCCAGACATGCATATGCAAGAAAGCAGTGTCATAATAACGAACTAAAGCATGATGTAGGCTTCCACCAGAGAGATATTGTCTTTTAATACCTTTATGCCAATCAGAGGTGGCACAAAATGCTGTATTTCCATTTTAGACACAAGGAATTTTTATTCCTAGCAGTTGCTTACATCTCCTTTAGCTCCAGCTGAATTTCTGTATGCCATCTGTTTTCTGACAGCTCTTTCTGCCTCTACTCATCCAAATTATTACACTTGGGCCCTTTAATTTCCAGTATAACAAAACTAATCTATTAGCATTTATTAAATGCATATTTCCCTTGGCCTAGCTTCTGCATTGCAGTCCCAACAATGTCAGGACCCAGACTCAAATCCACATCCCTAAGGCTTGTAGAGCAGTGACTACTGGCCAGCCCTCTTGCACCACAGCCTCAGCCTATCTTGGGACTGGCCAGTCCAAGGAAAGGCTCCTCTGCTCTGCCAGACTTCACCCCTTCTCTCTTTCCAGCCCCTGCCACATATCCCAGCTTCCTGACTGACTGACAACCAACCAGCATATAAAGCTGGTTGGTAGCAACAGGAAGCTGGGTGGAACTTTTGATACCTCACATCCTGTTTCTGCCCTACTCTAGTTACTTGCCCCAGTCTCCTGTCCTTCCTTCAGCCCCAGTTTGGTCTTGTCCCCATCCTTACCTTTTGTAGCCCGTTCTTTGGCCCCAGCTCCATCCCTATACCTTAAAATTTGGAAACCAGTGGGCCAAACTGTAGCCACCAGCAAGCTCTGAAAATAGCAAGGCACTCAGGGGCCAAGCTGTAGCTGCCAGCAAACCCAGAGAAGAGCGAGGCACTATGGGGTTAAGCTGTAGTCGCCAGTAAGCGCCAAGAAAAGTGAGCCATCTAGGTATAAGCTGCAGCTACTGGAAGAGCAACACTTTCAGGGGAAAGGTGCTAGCCGCCAATAAGCTCCTCAGAGGAGCAGGAAATGTTTTATAGGTAATTAAGAAGATATGGGAGAATTTTTTAAAAAAAAAATTCTAATTGTTATGAAATGTCATATGGTGTTGTTTTTTATGATTTTACTGTAACAATTTTATTGTATTAAAAGTATTTTTTTGCTACATGCCGTAAATAAACCTACCTACCTATGCCTTAAACGTCTGTCTATATCCTGGACACCCTTTCACCCCATGGCCCCTACAAATAGGTACCAGTACCTAAATCTACTTTTTTGCTATATCAGCTTTCAGCATTGTCCAATAGCCTTCCCACCCCCTGCAATCAACATTTTATTTTGTCTAGGGCTTTAACAGAAAACCCCTTTAAAATGCATAAGTCATGGAAATGGAGAAGGCCAAATTCCGTGTTAAATTGTGGTTTGTAAGCTGGGGTATGAATTTCAGATAACAAAGTCCACTTTCTCACAGTACACGGAAGGGGGGAGGGGGACTTCCATGAACTGTAAGCATATCTCAGCTAAATACTAGCTGGAAGTTGTAGAGTGTGAAGTGCATTCATTCATAAAGGTTAGCTTAGCAACAGACAACTTAGTGTAGGTCTCTAGAAGCCAGGGACCAATAAAGATATAAAGCTAGCATAGCAATCCTTTAACAAACCTCGGGAAAAGACTAAATCCAGTGTAGGTCTCCAAAAAACTAGAAAAAATAAGTAATTAGGAAAATAAAGTTAGTTAATAAAATAAAGTTAAAATAAAAAAAGTTAGTAAAATAAATTAAATAAGCAAACAGGGCTAGCATGCCTATTTAAAACCAGGACCGTTACTTCAAATTGTTCAAGGGGAAGGTTGTTTTTTGTAGTGACTCAGCTCATTATTGTGGATGATTGCTTTAACAACTGCTAACAACTGTGTGAGTCACGTGTCCCACCTTAGATCAAAGAGCTTCAAAGGGGTTGTTTGATCCTTGTAAACAATAGGCTGTAGGCGGGGTTGAGGCCCAGCAACTAGTATAAATTGGGCAGAGAGAGTTGCAAGTGGAGTGAAACACAGGCGGAGTGAGTCGAGAGTTAGGCTACAGGGAACGGAGGCTTGGGGTGGGAGGTAGGCTCTAGGCAGACTAGTAGCACAGTCCCACCTCCACTCTTGCCTTCTGCCGTTCTCCTCCTCCTTCAGCATCTGAAGGTAGGAACTGGATCCAGCAATGGGAAAGGGGCCAAATAAAAACTAGCTGTGGAACCGATTTTACCTGCACACCTTTTCTTGACCCCTTGATGCTCCAATCCCCAAATTATTGCACTGGTACTGGGCACAAGTTCCATTTACTTTATTTCAATGGAGTTTACACTGGCAGAGTACTCAGAGGATTGGGCTGTTAGAGCGAAAATAAAAATACAATTCCTACCACACCAAATTAGCCCTTATCTTGGGAGGGTTATTGCCTTGATCCTCAGTAGAATGTTTCCAATGCAGTTCACTGGGGGGGGCGTGTCTTTTTTCCTTCCTGTACTGTTGCTCCTTGCAATTACAAACATATGAATACAGTAATGGAGTATGTATCACAGAGATTTATTATTGCATTTCACCTTGAACTATTGGCAAAATATTCACAAGAGCGTAGAGGCTGAGAAAAATATATGGGAGCCACATACACAGTAAATAGTAAGATAAACACACAGAGGGATGTATATATTTACACAGAGAGAAAAATACACACACATAAAACATCAGAAGCACTCTTTATTAAATAGAAATGATGAATTGTCCTTAGCTGTTTCTACACGTATCAGAGGTTTAAGCAATAACCTCTTACTTATGATTGTTTAGAGCCAGAAGACAGATCCTGGACCAGATCCCCAAGTTTAGCCAAGCTCAGCAGGTCATTAGCAAGGGTTGCAGAGGCATGCAAAGGTAATTCTGTGCTACTGCTTTGCTCCCCAGTATATGCTGGCCATTTTATTTATTGTTAATGATTAATTATTAATGATTAGTATAGCACCAGCAATATACCTGGCACTGTACAATCCTGGTTCATTCCTCGAGGGGCTTACAATATAGAAAAGACAAAGGAGGGGAGACAACGGAGAGGGGAACATCAGGAGGGACAGGTACATTCATGTAGTTGGGAAGTTGTAGGTGCACGTACTTAGCCTAGTTACAGGGAGAAGGGATGCTGAGCAAGAGAACAGCATCAGTAACCATGTTTTCAGATGTGATCAGGGCACGGATTAATCCACTTTAACATGGATTAATCTGGGTGCCACCTTCACGTTTGAAAACGGTCGTCAGTTTTTACCATGGTCTGAGACCGTGGCGAAGTTTAGCCTGGGTTGTCACTCAGGGAAATCCCCAAGTGACAGCCCAGGAGGCTAAGCTCCACCATAGTCAGGAGTCAGCCAGCAGACCTGGAGTAAAGCGGGCTATTCTGTCTGATAGCCTGCTTTACTTAGCGCAGTCTGGGGAGGGGGGAGGGGCAGGAATACGCGCCATGACAGCAGTCATTGACCACCCGTCAGCCAGGGGCAGAGCACTGCACACACAGCGTACGGGCAGGGACATGCCAACCCACATCCATACGTCACCCATCCCCCTCTCCAGCCTGGGCCACCGTAACACTTCTTCGGCAGCCTAGCAGATCCCGGCTGGGGTGATAGCTGCCTCCACCACCCAGAGATGTCTGTGGCAGTGGCCATCCCACATAAAAACACCCTGAGGGAGCAAATAGCTAGGAAAGGCCTGGCTGAAGAGGTAGGTTTTGAGGAGGGGTTTGAAGGTTGGGAGGGAGGGAGCTGATCAAATGTGTTCAGAAGGGGGTTCCAAGCATGGGGGACCACATGGGAGAAAGGGCAAAGACATTTTTGGGAGCGGGAGGCGCTGGGGCAGGCGAGGGTGCTGGAAGAGGAGGAATGAAGCTCCCAGGCAGGGATATAAGTGGACAAAGAAGTGCAGCAAAGTCATGAAGACCCTTAAAGGTAAAGACAAGGAGTTTGTGCTGAATGAGTTCTGGGAGAGGGAGTCAACAGAAAGGCGCAAGAAGGGGTCACACATGATCAAAGCAACGGGCAAGGTGGATGACTTTGGCAGCGAGTGTTGAAGTGAAATGAGGAGAGCAAGGTGAGAAGTAAGGAAGAGATTGCAGTAGTCAAGACGGGAGATGACTAGAGCATGGACTAGAGTTTTGACAGTGGGAACAGTAAGAAATGGACAGATTTTAGCAATGTTATGTAGAGAGAAGTGACCGGCCTTAGCAAATAGCAATAGACTGATGGCAATTGGGTAGGGATTGGGTTAGGGAGGGTGGGATCATTTTCCCTGGCGTGAGGGGGGGATATGAAGGGTCTTTTGAATACCACCCAGTGGGAGCGGAAGGTACTGGGGGATTGGGGGTGGGGATCTCCTTCACCAGTTGGGCAGAGCAGCCGCGGAGGGTCTGGGGAGGGGTCTGGCTGGGGGCGGGGGAGGACCACAGCCATTGGGGTCATGATGGGGTGGAGGAAGTATGGTCCCTTTGTGGGATGTGTGTGATCAGCAATACGGGACAGGTGCTTGGTGCCTGTTCCCCTTGCTGTCCCTCAAGCAGGCAGGAGGGTGGTTTGCGATCAGAGGGCCCCTGGTCTGAATCTGTTGCTTCTGAATGTGAGGTCAGTTGCAAATAAATCAACAACTGTCCAGGAGTTGATCCTGGACTATGCGACTGACCTCATGTGTATTACGGAGACCTGTCTGGACACTGAGTCTGGGCCTATTTTGGCTGACCTTGTTCCAGCTGGGTACTCGGTGCAGCACCAACCACGGTCAGAGAGACGTGGGGTTGGGAGGCGGTGTAGCCATGATTTTTAGGGATTCATGGGCCATGAGGAGCTATCTGGTACAAGTTATATCCGGTATTGAGGGTCTCCATCTTGTGATTGATTTGACAGGAGACAAATTACGGGTGCTTCTGATATAATGTGTACCAGCCTGTACAACAACATCCCTACACACTCTAGCTGAGCTGGTGTCAGAGGTGGTGTTGCGCTCCCCAAAGCCATTGGTCTTGGGGGATTTCAACATCCATGCCGATGCTAGTCTTGGAGGGGCAGAGTGTGAGTTCATGGCTACCATGGATTTGCCTCAAAGGGTCATCGGCCCGACACATGATGGTGGGGGCATACCCTGGACCTGATGTTTTGCACCAGCCTTGAGGCGGGGGATCCATTGGTGGGAGAAGTGTCAGTGGAGCCCTTGTTATGGGCAGATCATTACCTCCTGCAGACCTGTCTCCTGGAGCACGTCTTCCCCTGGAGAGGCGCAGAACCAATTTGAATGGTTCACCCCCAGAGATATATGGAACCAGGGAGGTTCCAAAATGCTCTAGGGGAGTTACCCTCTGATCTTGACAACCGTTCATTCGATGACCTCGTCACTTTTTGGAACACCTTGCTGACAGAGGTCATCGACCGGATGGCTCCTAGGCGTCCGCTCCCTTAGCATCAGTGCCACGGACCTCCTTGGTTTACAGAGGGTCTGTGGCAACTGAAGTGTGAAGAGCAGTGGTTAGAGCAATAGTGGTGTCGTTCGTATGCTGAAGCCAACTGGTTGCAACATAGAGTGAGTTTATGAGCCTATACTGTGGCTGTGCGGGCAGCAAAGAAGGAGTTCTTTGCTGCCCTCATAGCGTCCACAAAGTCTTGTCCAGTGGAGCTTCTTGGGTGGTGAAGGGGCTGATCGGTCTGGCTTCACTCCGCCTGGAACTGGAGTTTTCCAGTGCCCACTGTGACATGTTTGTTGATTACTTTTCGGATAAGATCGTTCGTATCCACCATGATTTCAATGCCACGTTTATGACAATGGGAGAACCAGAGGCTATGGAAGCCCTGCCTTGTCTGATTTTGTGGGATCAATTTCAGTGGGTGGCATCCGTTGATGCAGAGGAGGTTCTTGGTGCTGTCAGGGACACCTCTTGTGAACTGGACCCATGCCCGTCCTGGCTGGTTAAGGCCAGTCGGGAGATGCTGGAGCTGTTGCTGGTGGTGGGGGTGATCAGTGACTCCCTTTGGGAGGACAGAGCACCCAGATGTCTCAAGTGGGCGGTGGTTTGGCCTCTGCTTAAAAAGCCATCACTTGACATGAACTCCTTTGCCAGTTATTGGCCTGTGTCTTACCTCCCCTTTTTAGGGAAGGTTATTGAATGGGTTGTGGATCGGTAGCTGCAGGGACACCTGGACAGCGTCAGTTTTCTTGATCCCACGCAGTCCAGCTTTCATCCGGGTTATGGCACTGAGACTGCACTTGTGGCCTTGGTCAATGATCTTCCCTGAGAATTGGATCAGGGTTGATCAGTCCTGTTGATTTTGTTAGATATGTTCGCTGCATTTGATACCGTTGACCATAAGAAGTTGGTGACGCACCTGCAGGACCGAGCTTGGGCGGGCAGGATTGTTCTTCTTTTATTTATTTATTTTATTTATTTACAAAACATTTCTATCCCGCACCCTCTTGCAACTCAGCAGCTCAGGGCGGCGAACAGCATAAAAACACAACAAACAATAAAATCATCATAACTACAATATATAAAATATATAAAATCGACACATAAAATAGCAGCTGGCAATAAAACCCCTCCCCATCCTACCTAGCCCCTCCCTGAAGGCCCAGCAGAAAAACCAGGTCTTACAACATCTGCGGAAAGATGGGAGGTCAGGGGACAGACGGGCCTCCAACGGGAGAGAATTCCACAGCCAAGGTGCAGCCACCAAGAACGCCCTCCCTGCTGTCACCATCCGGCATACCCGGGGGACTTCGAGTTGGGCGCCCCTGGGCGACCGCAAGGACCATGAGATGATCCAAGGCTTGAGGCAGTCTCGCAGGTAAACAGGACCCAAGCTGTTCTTGAATGGTGCCTCTCTTTCCTGGCCGGAAGAACTCAGTGAGTGGTGCTCGGGGATTGTTCCTCTTCTCCCCAGGGCCTTATGTGTGAAGTCCCGCAAGGTTCTATTCTGTCCCCTCTCCTGTTCAACGTGTATATCAGCCACTCAGTGAGGTTGTGAGACGGTATGGGTTGAGGGGTCATCAATATGCTGATGGCACCCAACTCTACCTCTCCTTTTCATTGGACCCAAACCCAGCAGTCTCAGTGCTCACCTGGTGTTTGGCAGCCATGGGGGACTGGATGACAGTGAGCTGACTGAGGTTAAATCCCAACAAGACAGAGGTGATGATGGTGGGTAGGGCGGTGGGTGTACCAGCTCCCATCATTGATGGGATTCCCCCCCCCCCCCAGTGGTCCCCCAGGTTCACAGTCTGGGCGTACTCCTTGATTCGCCACTCTGCTTAGATGTGCCGGTGGGGGCTGTGGTGAGGAGTGCGTTTCGCCAATTACATCTGGCGCATCGGCTTTGGCCGTATGTCTCAGATGGCAACCTGGCCACCATCATCCATGCTTTCATTACCTCAAGATTGGACTATTGTAATGTGCTCTATGTAGGGTTACCCAGAGTGACAGTTTGGAGACTGAAGCTAGTGTACAATGTGGCGGCCCATCTCCTTATGGGGGTGTGCCATCATGAGCACATTACACCGGTGCTCCGTGCTCTGCACTGGCTGACTATAGTGTTCTGGGCCTGATTCAAGGTGTTTGTGTTGACCTATAAAGCCCTACAATGGCCCTATCTGTGAAATCGCCTCACCACCTGTGTTCTGGACTGGCCCCTGCAGTCTGCTGGGAGTGCCCTTCTTGAAGTCCCCCGAGTTGCTCAGGGGGTAACTATGGAAACAGTATTCTCGGTGGTTTCCCCTTGGCCATGGAACTCACTTCCAGCAGAGGCCCAGGTGGCCCTGGACCTCCCCTCCTTCTGTCGTCAGTGTAAGACTTGGCTGTTCCGCCAGGCTTTTGGTGAGGGAGGTGGGTGATGGGAGGGGTGGAGGTTGGGAAGGAGGGAGGAAGAAGGTTCCTCTTTCCCAAGACAGTGTAAGACCTGGCTGTTCCACCAGGCTTTTGGTGAGGGATATGGGTGAAGGGTGTGGTTTGGGGGGAGGGGGTTCAGTTGGGGGGGTTGATTTGATTATTTTTACATCCCCCATTATTTATTTATTTATTTAATGCCTACGGCATCTCAGGGCGGCTTACAAAGTAAAAAAAAAATAACAATAAAATCCAATAAAAATCCAAGACTACAAAACATTTTTTAAAATCTTTTAAAAAACCAGATTTATCCCCAACTACCCCACCCTCCCACCCTCCCCTCCGAAGGCCTGGGTGAACAGCCAGGTGTTACAGGCTCAGTGAAAAGCCAGCATATCTGGGGCCAGGTGGGCTTCCTCTGGGAGGAACTTCCAAAGTCGCGGCCCGGCCACTGAGAACACCTTCTCAATAGCGGCCCCCGTTTTACATGGGGGACCTCCAAAAAGGCACCCCCAGTAGACCGAAGGGATTGCTCTGAGGCGCGGATGGCAAGGCGGTCCCTGAGGTATGAGGGACCCAGACTGTGAAGTGCTTTATAGGCCAACACCAACACCTTGAATCTGGCTCGGTACGCTATAGGCAGTCATGCAGAGTACAGGGCACAGGTGTTATGTGCTCCCGTCGACCCGTCCCCGTGAGGAGACGGGCCGCCGCATTCTGCACTAGCTACAGCCTCCGAACCAGTATCAAGGGAAGCCCCACGTAGAGCACGTTACAGTAGTCTAGCCTCGAGGTGATGAAGGTGTGGGTGAGGATGGCCAGGTCGGGCTTCTAAATGTACGAACACAGCCTCCACAGTAGATACAACTGGTGAAAGGTGGCTTTAGCCACCTCCTCCACCTGTCAATCCAAACGGAGGTCTGCATCCAGAACCACTCCCAGACTCTGAACCTGCTGGGCTACAGGAGGGTGGATCCCCCCTACGAGGGGAGCCAACACCTCCCTCGCCCTACCTACCACCATCACCTCTGTCTTGTCGGGATTGAGCTTCAATCTGCTCTGCCACATCCAATCCATCACGGCCTCCAAACACTGGGAAAGTAACGACACAGCAGAACCTGGGTCGGTTGAAAATGAGAGGTACAGCTGAGTATCATCAGCATATTGGTGACGTTGCACCACGAACCCTCTCACGATCTCCCCCAAGGGCTGCATATACACATTAAATAATAATGGAGACAGGACTGAACCCTGCAGAATGCTACAAGTCAAGGCCCGGGGGCTTGATGTTTCAGCCCCCAGCACCACCCGCTGGCTTCTCCCCGAGAGGAATGAGCAGAACCACCCAAGGACAGTCCCGTCCAGACCCCCCAGGTCTCGCAGCCGTCTCAACCACCCCCCACCCCAGGGATCACCCTAGTACCTACCTGCTGGTGCAGGCTCCGGGTCGCTGGTGGCAGCCAGGGACTTCGGGGAAAAAAAAATTTTTTTTAAATCCAGGCTGGGCAGGGTGGGTGTCCCCTCTTCCACCTGCGCAGTCTGGACGGGGGAGGGAAAATGTAGTTCGGGTTTTTTTTCTTCTTTTTTTACATTGCGGCCATTCATTTCAATGGCCGCAATGTAAAACAATCCGGCACGGAGAACCGGTACTGGTACCCCCAATATCCGGATTAATCCGATGCTGTGCCGGTACAGCAAAATACCGGCAGAATCGGATACCGGATAATCTGAACTTCCCACCCCTAGTGTTTGTGCTACTCATGAACCCATGCTTTTCTTCTTTATTCATCTTTTCCACCACATCATACTCTGAGTCAGTATAGACAATATTCTGAACTTCCTCCCACAGGCAATAATCAGACTATTTCTCCCAAGCAAATGTGGCACTGCCACTGCCAAGACTCCAGACTCTGTTTCTACTAGCTAAACTGACTCCAAAATGGGGTGGTTCCATCCACTTCCAGAAATATTAATGTTCCACCAATCAGAATTTATACTTTGAGATGTGGGTGGAGACAGCCACTATTGTGGCAGTTTTGAAAGTGGGTGGCAGCAGAAGAAATTGGTGCAAGACCCGAGATTTTGGCCCTTTATAAATGGGGGAGGGACAAGTCGGGTCAGTGTGCAGCAGGTGGAGTGCTGCTCCACGTGCTGGGACCAGCCTAATTCACAGACAGGCAACCAAACAGTCAGCAATCAGCATCCTCCCCACCTCCCTCTAACACTATGGATTGTACCGGTTGCCATTATGGGGTCAAGAAGGAATTTTTACAGCTATCACGATTGGCAAATGGATTTCTGTTTTTCACCTTCCTCACAGTGTTGGAATACAGAAATTTGACCTAATTCACAATTGGAACTTTTACAGTGTATAGGATGGTTCTGCAAATACTTTGGTTCATCACACTCTTGCAGGGGTCCAGTACTGTTAGCATGTTAATAGGCAGAATAGAACCTGTTAGTTCGAGTCATCTCCATAAGAGATGGGGAAGTGACACCTGGTTGAAACATAGGGCACGGCAAGCACCAGGATCACAGTCCTGGGAGGGGTGTCCCAGGAGTGGGTCAAGGAGAAGCATGGTCCTCCACCTCAAGGGCACCCAACGCCTTACTCACGTCTGGAAAGGACACTGTCCCCTTCGTCCTCGGCTAGCAGGCTGGATCGAAGGGTAGACGTTTGAGTTATAAATTAGGGCTGGCACTGGAGGGCACATCCAGGCCAGACTCCTACCTGTTTTTACCATTGTATAGGTTAATAAGTGGTACTGGACCCAAATTGCCCAGGGCAATTCACATACTGGTGAGTTTGTAAAACCTGGCTGTTCGCCCAGGCCTTTGGGGAGCGTGGGAGGGTGGGTTAGTGGGGTTTTTTCTCCCTCTACCCTTCTTTATTTTTTAGTATAATTTTGTCTATCCCTGTTTTAATTGTTGCTTGTTTTATGATGTTTTAAATATTTTAAATATTGTTTTATATTGGATTGTTAGCCGCCCCAAGCTGTTCGCAGGAGAGGCGGGGTATAAATATATTAAATAAATAAATAAATGAAATGAAATTACCCCCACCTGCCTAATTCTGATTTGATTAAAGAGTACAGCCGTTTTAAACCCAAACACATGTCTTTGTTTCATTCCTGGGTGCGCCGACAAAGGGCCAACGGCATCCACTTCCATTACCAGCCCAAGAGGCAACAGAGCAGCAAAAGGGGGCGGGGGGGGGAGCAACAAAAGGGAGGAAAAATAAGAGGCAGAAAATAGTATTCGAGAGGGGCACGAGAGAACAAACTTGCAGGGGAGGGGAAGCAAGGAGGCATTAGCAGAGAACAAAAATATCCACAAAAACAAGTTGAAAGCTTAACTGTCTCTAAAAAGACTGTTGTTAACAGAGAGCATATTCTTAAAGTACAGTTAGCATTTGTCTAAAGCCATTAGCTCTAGTTAATCAGTTATCATTCTTGCGAGGAATGATGAGTGAAAGAATATAATATACTGAATATACAGATCCCTTTCCGGAGTCATTGTCCATCTGTCCATGCGAGCACAGAGCAGAAAGCAACGCATTTGCAGCAAGGTCACTGCATATCAAAAGGGAAACATCAAAAAGTCAGAGATGGTCTAAGGATCTAAAAAAACACTTTCAGTAATTTACTGCATGCCTTGTGCACTTCAAGGCATCTGGTAGTCAATATGGCTTAGTTACATAATGTCAGCCGTGCTGTCTGCTTGATAACCCAAGAAGCAACTTTATAGAACCTTGGGCTGCAATTAGACAGCTATAATTCCATGGGAAAAATCTGCATGGAAAACCGGCTAGTTTCACTTTAATTTAAATTTTATATACACATACACACCCACAAACCTCTTCACCATTTTTGGGAGCCCAGACTGACTTTAATTAAGTCAACCAGAAAATTCCAACTAAGGAAAGAATACAAAAAGAATCCTTTTAAAAGCAGCCTAGAAGTCAGTGAGCGGGTCCTGGTTGTGTTATTAAGGACGGGATATGTCACTGACAGTCCTCTGGGAACTGTATGCAGTGAGGCAAGGGTGTGAAAGTAGGTGAAATGTCCATCCTCTGAGCACAATCCATTTTTCAAATACAGGAGAGAAGCAAGGGTTTCCCCCCTCCCCTGCAGTGGGAAGGAATGAAGCCAGCTTCTAAAAGAGAAACATGAGTTATCGTTCACACTGTGTTGTAGTGCCCTGGGCAACAGAAAATAAAAACACAATAGGGAATAGCAGTACAAGTGCTATCTAAAACAACAACTTACAGGGGTGAGTTATACTGCCCAAGGAGAAGGGCACCAGAGCACAGTCCCTTCTGAACCTAACATTGCTGACCACAAAAGGGACAGAAGTGTCATCCTCCAGTGCAGGCAAAGTGGAGACAAGTCCCTGATGGAAAAGAAGCACGCTCTCTTTCCTTTTTCAGTTTCATGCAACCTCCAGACAGTCAGGGCCAGATTCTGGGCTACACTTAGGATACAAAATTGATCAGTTGTTATTCCTTGATCCTAATACTGGTCCTATACCAGCCCTGGACTAGGAATAATTTAGAGCAGCACAGAACTCCTCTGCTTGTTATAAATAATTACTGGTTGGTTATGGCCATCCTTCAGCTAGGGATCATCAAAGCACAAGAGACTCTGTTCATGTCACCTTCCTCCCTTCCATGCCTTTGAGGAGGGTAATAAGTAGAGTGGCTTTGAACTGGCCTGTGGGAATGTTCCCCAGGAAAGGATTCCTCTACTGCACCAGACAAACTTTTGGCTAGGGCCCTTTTGTACAACCAAGAACATACCATAGGCAGAATCTGGCCCTGGTACTGCACTGCAGGGCTGTTTTCTGCCTTTCCATCTTTAACACTTACTCACTATTGAGATAATGTAGTATCAGGTGACAGTTTCAGACCCAGTTTCTCCTCTTCCACAAGCAATTAGCTGCTAAAATGTTCTGGGTACATTATAAAGCTCAAGCACATAAAGGAGGAATGAGACAATCCCTTCAGCAGATAATTTGGATACAAGCTACACCACAAGTAGGAAGTGGAAAGGGATGCTGCTGCTGCTGCCATGTATATAGCTTCTGAAAAGTATGAGAACGGTATTTTTCTATATATGTTCTTTTGGTCTGCCTATTGAGTCTTTCCCATCCACTCTCTGAGAAACTTCCAGGTCCACAATGTGCTGTTTTGCAGCTCTCCTTCTCTTCTTTTTTCTGTGATACTCTAGAGCAAGGCTGTCCAACTGATGGTCTGTGGGCCAGATCTGTTCTGCAGTAGGGTCCATCTGGCCCTCAGCCTTGAAATATGATTTTGCTAAATATCACTATTTTAAAAATAAAATGTGCTTCCAGAACGTGAGATTTTGATTCTTGTTTTACTGATAATTTGCTTACCTGAATCCCGTCATACCGTTTACCTCTTTGCCGTACTGTTAGTGTTTACCTCTTTGCCGTACTGTTTACCTCTTTGCCGTACTGTTAGTGTTTACCTCTTTGCCGTACTGTTTACCTCTTTGCCCTAAAGTTTGAATTCTGACATAATACTGATGTCAGTTGTCACTGCAGTCCATTCTTCTTTTTTGGTCAGCAATCTGGAGGGGATAATTCTGATTGGCAAGGCAACCCATTCTGTTTGCCAGGGACCAATTCAGATTTGCAGGGCATGGGACAATTCTGATTGGTTGCCAGGGGCCATTACAGTGCCATTCCCCCCCCCCCTCTTTTTTTGGTGACTTTGCAGCGCCTGCTAGGGGTAAGTGCGTGCATGACACGTGCAAATCTTCTATCTTTGTGGTGTATAACCTGGAACTTCTACATAGTATTTCTGTTTCTCAGACACTCATATTTTGCTAATCTCATCATGGTTAAGGCCTTTTCTTTCTTTCTTTCTTTTTCTTTTTCCATTGCCAGCATGTCTGGGAATTGCAAATAGGTGGCATCTGGCATGGATTGGGCTGTCTGATTCACAATCCTCCTTCTCCATGGATCCATTCTCTTCCTCCATTTCTCTCTAGCTGGGTCAGACAGCATTTGGGGATTGCACATGCCTGGGTGGCATGGCATGACATGGATTGGGCTGTCTGATTCAGAATCCTCAGCCATCCTGGCCTCAGCGTAACGCTACACTCTGACTGCACTCCGGTTTGGGATTCTCTACTCCTTTCCCCAGGATCTCTTTCTATACTCTCTGGGAAGGGCAGTCTGCATTTGAGGATAGCAGATGGTTGGGTGGCAAGCATGCTCATTTTCTCAGGAAGGGATGCAGTAAACAACAAATGGACAAAAACCTGGAAGTAAAACTGTACCCTCGGTAAGATGGTAACCAGTAAGTAGTACATTAGCAGTAAACAGTATGCGGTAAAGGGTACAGAGTGAGTAGGTAAACTGGGATGGTGTTTTGCGGTATTTGAGTATCGAGAACTTACATCAGTGTCAAGAAACAGTCGAGAAATCAATCCCATTTCTCAATATTGTGAAATTTCTCACAAATTTCCCCCATGCCTGGAACTCCCTCCCTGTCCACATCCGCCTTGCCCCCTCCCTTCATACCTTCAAAGCTCTCCTTAAAACTCACCTCTTTCGCTCTGCTCTGTTTGACTCTTTATCCTGCTGAGCCACTATTCCTATACCTACAATCTGTTTACCCTTTTCCTTGCAACATGGACCTGCCTGCTGTCATTCTCATCGTAACCAAGCCAAGTACGTGCACTTGAGACCTCGCATCTTCATGAATGTTAGACCCCTTGTCTCTCCCTCTGTTCCCCTTCCTAAGTCTCTCCCCCAGCTCCTGTCTCTCAGATTGTAAGCCCTAGGGGCAGGGACCATGTCTATTTTATTACTTTGTAAAGTGCCAGGTACACTGCTGGTGCTATATAAATGTTTGTTAATAATAATAATAATAATAAATAGCATTTTAGCTGTTCTCTTCAACTCTTAACACAGACTCCATGACAAGAGATTTTTGTACAACTCAGCCTGCAAGCAAATTACCATGAAGTGATCCAGCCCAGGGTAGCCAAGAAGTTGGACAGCCCTGCTCTAGAGGAATAAAGTGTTGAGGCAGCATAAAATTCTGCCCTCAGATGTACTTGTGTAATTCCCATTCAGGTCAATGGGAGCTGCGGGCATGCACTTTGACTGTGGTAATTTAGTATAACTGTTTTGTTGATGACTCCTAACTCTTATTTTCCCATTTCTAAAGCCAGTGCAGCATGGAGGTAGCATCATGCTGATCTCTTCTGCTACCAAAGTTACATTCTAAATGCAAGATCTTCCGTTTCAGTAACAGCTTTGTTGGCTTCCTTGTTAGAACCAATTTAAATTACTGTCAAGCTAAGTACAACTTTAGCATTATTTTAGATTATCATTTATGCTGAACCTAATGGATTGATTCAAGTCTCTCATTAATTGAACAGCAAGTCTCATTGGCAGATAAGAACAAAAACCTTGATAGTTAGGGAGCTGTCGGACCTCCCTTATTTATCTTTCATATGTTACATATTTTTCATAATATAAATAAAGGACACATTATTTTTGCTGTGTACAGAGCTGGCCTGTGTTAATGTTTTCTTACGTCCTCTTCTTCTGCTTCTGTTGTTTGTTAGATTTGCTGTGGTGTCTTCTCTTCATTTAAACTTAAATGTCTCTAGGGCAAGGACTATCCTTTTTACTCTGTTTTTACAGCTCCAAACACAATCTGATTTGGACCAATAGGTGCTTCTGTAAAATAAACTCTCCTATCAATAATTGACTGACTATGTTCTCTTCTGGGAAAATTCAATTTTGTCCCCTCATAAACACAACATTGACATTGATCCTATTAATAATATATTAAGGCTCTGGAATAGGTTGGTAACCATTTCCAGATTAAGGCCTGAAACTTCTAATAGCCAGGGGTGGCTGGTGGGGAGGGGTAGTGGGGCTCAGCCCTGCCTCCCATGCATGGATGTCTGCAGGGGAGGAGGGGGCACTTGTCCCCTTGGGGACTTTTAATTTACTGATTTATTTTTTTTAGTGGATGCATGGAAATGCAGGAGCTCTAGCACCCCACACTAGTCAGCAGGGTGATCTCTGAGACCATTTCTAGTGAGAGGCTAGCAGACCTGGCATCGGCTCCCTCTGTGCATGGTCCCAGAATTTAAGACTCCAAGGGAAAAGGTAATGTCTTCCCTCTCCCCTCGAGACAGGCCAGGCACCCTGATATCCTCCCCAATCCTAGGGCAGAATCCTCACCACTCCAATTGTCCCATTTGGGGAAGGGCTCATGCATTGCACTCTCCCCCCAACCTACTTCCCTACTGAGGCAGGTCACATGGGCAGGGCCCCTCCCCCCACTCTCCAGGGTACTGCTCAATTCTCTCCCCATTCAAGCCTCTAGGCACTCTTTCCACTACTACTACTACTCATCATTTCTACAGCGCTACTAGTCATACACAGCGTTGTACAGATGCACACAACTCAAAGACAGTTCCTGCTCCATGGAGCACAATCTAATCAAAACACAAAGACAGACAACTACAAATAAGAGTCTTCCTATGAATAATGGACTACAAGATGCAGGTATTAAATTTATTTATTTCAGTTAAAATGGTTGAAATCCACAAGGCTATGATATGGATAGGGCCTGTGTTCCTGATTTAAAAGCAATCCTAAAGAAGTGGGCCTTTAGGCTGGCGCTGAATATGGACCTGGACAGGAAGGCAGCCTGCCACCTCAGTAAGTTTGTTCCAAGCATATGGTGCAGCGAGGTGGAAAGCGCAGAGTCGGGAGTTGGTGATGGAGGAGAAGGGCACAGATAAGAGCATCTTCCCGATGAACGGAGGCCATGAGTAGGGTTGTAGGGGGAGAGGAGACGTACTGAGGAGCTGCAGAGTGAAGACACTTGAAGGTGAGTAGGAGACACTTGAACTGTATGCGGAAGTGGATGAGGAGCCAATGTAGTGACTTGAGGAGACAGGGGTTACATGGTTGTAATGGCGTGCAAGGAAGGTGAGTCTCACAGCTGATTTTGTTTAATAGATTATAGTGGAGATAAGTGGCTCAGTGGGAGACCTGTGAGAAGCAGGTTGCAGTAGTCTAAACGGGATTTGATGAGAGAATGGATTAGGGGTTTAGCAGTGTGTTCAGGAAGGGATGGATTTTGGCACTATTATAGAGAAAGAAACGACATGTTTTGGCAGTGTTTTGGATGTGAGAAGAGGAGAGTCAAAGCCACCCACCCCAGACTCAATCTCCATTGGAATCTTCAAAGGAAGCTACAGTGAGAATCCGTCAATGCATCATAGAACCCCATTGTAGCTGCCTATGGGGAGGTTTTAATGAAGTTTGGGACAGTGAGAGTCAGTGTCCCAACCCCTCCCCTCTAGGTGGTTTCTGGTCCCTCCCTCCCCAAGCATTGCCGAGAGGAAGATCCGCAGCCATTTTATCTCCACTGTAGAGTCCAGCCCAGGCAGCAGGTAAATGCTGGGAGGGAAAAGGAAAGGTGGTGACCTGGAGAAGGGGGGTGAAGTGAGGGGGGGGGTTAAGCAGGGGAGGGGTGTGTGAAGCTGGGGAGGGGATGAAGCTCTGGGACTTTAGGCAGAGAAGTCTGGGGGGTGACGCTGGCCAAGGTGGGGGGAGTCCAGGTGATGGGGGAGGTGAGTCTGGGGGAGTGCAGGCAGGAGGGAGTTCAAAGAAGGGGGTTCAAGCTGGAAGGGTGAGATTAGAGAGTACAGGTGGGCGTGAAGGGTGAAGGCAAAGGAAGGGTGAGCTCAAGTGGGGGGTGAAGGTAGGAGGAGTGGGGAGTTCAGGCAAGGGGTGAGGCTAGAGCCAGGGAGGGTGAGTTCAGGAGGGGGGGGTGATGAGCCATGTTGTTTATTTATATTTATTTAATTCATTCATTCATTTTTTACCCCACTCTTCCCACAAAGGCTCAGGGTGGCTTGCAAGATATAAAAACATAGAAACATATATAAACGTATATAAACAGACACATAAAAACAGTTAAAACCCCCTAATCTTCCCTACCCTCCAACCCTCTCCCTAACTCCTCCATCCAATCCCACCCAACTTTATCCCAGCCCACCAAATAAGGTCTTGTATCTCTTCTGAAAGATGAGCAGGCTCACGCTTAGGTGGACCTCCAACGGGAGGGAATTTCATAATTGTGGAGCAGCCACCGAGAACACTTCTCTGTGGGGCCTTGTTGTACAAACCTCGCAGAAGAGCAGCTTGTGGATCCTAGGGCTGGTGGGGCACAGGGTGGGGCCAGAAGTGACTAGCCGACAGTAGGCAGAGCCTAGCAGCAGTGTATCATGCAAACACAGAGCAAGCAAAGCAAACCATCTTAACCCAACAATCTTATGTGAAGTCCTTAACACACCATAAAAGCAGAAGCATGGAGTTCCACTTCTCCCCCAAGACCCTAACCATGTGGCTGCACAGTTGTGCTGCAATGTAAAAGGCAGCTACTGCAGCCAGGCACTAGGCAGGGTACAGGGAGACTAGCCACTAGTCAACCAACATGTGGCATGGCCTTCTTGCGGAAAAGCCTGCATACTGATGGTAATGCACACCAAACCGTCTCACGACCTCACCCACGGGTTGCATATAGATGTTAAATAACAATGAAGACAGGACCAAACCTTGCGATACGCCACAAGCAAGATCCCGGGGGCTAGATGTTTCTTCCCCCAGCACCACCCGCTGGCTTCTCCCCGAGAGGAATGATTGGAACCATCCTAAGACAGTCCCACCCACCACCACCACCACCCCCCGGGTCTGCATCCGTCTCAAAAGCAACCCATGGTCCACTGTATCAAATGCTGCCGAGAGATCCAATAGGGCCAAAAATGTTGAATGTCTTAAATCCTTCTCTCAGCGGAGGTCATCTACCAAAGCCATGAACGCAGTCTCGGTGCCATATCCTGGACAAAAACCTGATTGAAAAGGGTCCAGAAAGCGGATTCTATCTAGATGACCCTGGTGTGACCGCACCTCGAATATTGTGTCCAGTTCTGGTTGCCCCATCTCAAAAAACACATAGCTCGACTAGAAAAGGTACAGAGAAGGGCAACAAAAATGATCAAGGGCATGGAAGTGCTCCCATATGAGGAGAGGCTTGGTAGGTTGAGGCTCTTCAGCTTGGAGAAGAGACAACAGAGAGAAGATATTATAGAGGTTTATAAAATATGAGTGGTGTGGAACTAATAAACAAGGAGCAGTTATTTATCCTCTCAGCTAGTACTAGAACTAGGGGACACTCCATGAAACTCATGGGTGGCAAATTTAAAACAAATAAAATATTTTTTCACTCGGCGTATAATTGGGTTGTGGAATCTACTGCCAGAGGCTGTGGTAAGGGCCAGTACTATAGCTGAGTTTAAGAGAGGTTTGGACAAGTTTCTGGAAGATAGGTCCATTAGCTATTAGCCAGACAGGATCAGGGAACATGATGGGAGTTGGGGGAAAACAACAACAGGGAATGGATCCCTCATTGTGACCTGTTGGGTGCTTCTTCCAAGCCACCGTGATTGGCCAATGTCGGAGACAGGATGGTGGCATTGGTCTGACCCAGTATGACACTTCTTATGTTCTTATCTTTGTGGGATCAGTTTCAGGAAGTGACGCCGGCTGATGCTGAGGAGGTTCACCCTTTTGTTAATTATTTCCTTGCCCGTCCTGGTTGGTGAAAGTCTCCAGGGAAACTTTGGGACTGGGACTGGCAGGAGTGATCAACGCCTCCCTTTGGGAGGGCAGGGTGCCAGACTGCCTTTGAGAGGTGGTGGTGCGGCCTCTGCTAAAAAAACCATCATTGGATGTTGACTCGCTCACTAGCTACTGGCCTGTCTCTAACCTTCCTTTTTTATTATTATTATTATTATTATTATTATTAT
>QEPC01006720.1:4617730-4630742 GCA_003113815.1 Sphenodon punctatus | reverse complement strand
TGTGTGAAGCTGGGGAGGGGATGAAGCTCTGGGACTTTAGGCAGAGAAGTCTGGGGGGTGACGCTGGCCAAGGTGGGGGGAGTCCAGGTGATGGGGGAGGTGAGTCTGGGGGAGTGCAGGCAGGAGGGAGTTCAAAGAAGGGGGTTCAAGCTGGAAGGGTGAGATTAGAGAGTACAGGTGGGCGTGAAGGGTGAAGGCAAAGGAAGGGTGAGCTCAAGTGGGGGGTGAAGGTAGGAGGAGTGGGGAGTTCAGGCAAGGGGTGAGGCTAGAGCCAGGGAGGGTGAGTTCAGGAGGGGGGGGTGATGAGCCATGTTGTTTATTTATATTTATTTAATTCATTCATTCATTTTTTACCCCACTCTTCCCACAAAGGCTCAGGGTGGCTTGCAAGATATAAAAACATAGAAACATATATAAACGTATATAAACAGACACATAAAAACAGTTAAAACCCCCTAATCTTCCCTACCCTCCAACCCTCTCCCTAACTCCTCCATCCAATCCCACCCAACTTTATCCCAGCCCACCAAATAAGGTCTTGTATCTCTTCTGAAAGATGAGCAGGCTCACGCTTAGGTGGACCTCCAACGGGAGGGAATTTCATAATTGTGGAGCAGCCACCGAGAACACTTCTCTGTGGGGCCTTGTTGTACAAACCTCGCAGAAGAGCAGCTTGTGGATCCTAGGGCTGGTGGGGCACAGGGTGGGGCCAGAAGTGACTAGCCGACAGTAGGCAGAGCCTAGCAGCAGTGTATCATGCAAACACAGAGCAAGCAAAGCAAACCATCTTAACCCAACAATCTTATGTGAAGTCCTTAACACACCATAAAAGCAGAAGCATGGAGTTCCACTTCTCCCCCAAGACCCTAACCATGTGGCTGCACAGTTGTGCTGCAATGTAAAAGGCAGCTACTGCAGCCAGGCACTAGGCAGGGTACAGGGAGACTAGCCACTAGTCAACCAACATGTGGCATGGCCTTCTTGCGGAAAAGCCTGCATACTGATGGTAATGCACACCAAACCGTCTCACGACCTCACCCACGGGTTGCATATAGATGTTAAATAACAATGAAGACAGGACCAAACCTTGCGATACGCCACAAGCAAGATCCCGGGGGCTAGATGTTTCTTCCCCCAGCACCACCCGCTGGCTTCTCCCCGAGAGGAATGATTGGAACCATCCTAAGACAGTCCCACCCACCACCACCACCACCCCCCGGGTCTGCATCCGTCTCAAAAGCAACCCATGGTCCACTGTATCAAATGCTGCCGAGAGATCCAATAGGGCCAAAAATGTTGAATGTCTTAAATCCTTCTCTCAGCGGAGGTCATCTACCAAAGCCATGAACGCAGTCTCGGTGCCATATCCTGGACAAAAACCTGATTGAAAAGGGTCCAGAAAGCGGATTCTATCTAGATGACCCTGGTGTGACCGCACCTCGAATATTGTGTCCAGTTCTGGTTGCCCCATCTCAAAAAACACATAGCTCGACTAGAAAAGGTACAGAGAAGGGCAACAAAAATGATCAAGGGCATGGAAGTGCTCCCATATGAGGAGAGGCTTGGTAGGTTGAGGCTCTTCAGCTTGGAGAAGAGACAACAGAGAGAAGATATTATAGAGGTTTATAAAATATGAGTGGTGTGGAACTAATAAACAAGGAGCAGTTATTTATCCTCTCAGCTAGTACTAGAACTAGGGGACACTCCATGAAACTCATGGGTGGCAAATTTAAAACAAATAAAATATTTTTTCACTCGGCGTATAATTGGGTTGTGGAATCTACTGCCAGAGGCTGTGGTAAGGGCCAGTACTATAGCTGAGTTTAAGAGAGGTTTGGACAAGTTTCTGGAAGATAGGTCCATTAGCTATTAGCCAGACAGGATCAGGGAACATGATGGGAGTTGGGGGAAAACAACAACAGGGAATGGATCCCTCATTGTGACCTGTTGGGTGCTTCTTCCAAGCCACCGTGATTGGCCAATGTCGGAGACAGGATGGTGGCATTGGTCTGACCCAGTATGACACTTCTTATGTTCTTATCTTTGTGGGATCAGTTTCAGGAAGTGACGCCGGCTGATGCTGAGGAGGTTCACCCTTTTGTTAATTATTTCCTTGCCCGTCCTGGTTGGTGAAAGTCTCCAGGGAAACTTTGGGACTGGGACTGGCAGGAGTGATCAACGCCTCCCTTTGGGAGGGCAGGGTGCCAGACTGCCTTTGAGAGGTGGTGGTGCGGCCTCTGCTAAAAAAACCATCATTGGATGTTGACTCGCTCACTAGCTACTGGCCTGTCTCTAACCTTCCTTTTTTATTATTATTATTATTATTATTATTATTATTTTATTGATGTTTTTATGATGTTATGAGCTGCCCTCAGCTGCTTGGGCAGGAGGATAGAGCGGCATATCAAAACTTGAAAATAAAATAAATAAATAAATAAATAAGGGATTGAGGAAGTCCTTGGGCTCCCCTACACTGCCCACAATATTGTTTGCTGCTGAAGAAATCCCCCATCTGCATTGCCCACCTCCTGCCAGCTCACTCTCCCGTCCCAGCCCTTGGCAGCAGCTCTCGAGCTGGGGAAGTGGTTGTCCTTGCACAACACAGGGAGGGAGTGGCACTTTTAAAATTAATGATGCCAGTAGTATTTGCAAATGTCCCCATCCTGAACACATGAGCAGAGCATTTTAAAGTGCTTTATCCCTTCCTAGGAAACATTTTAAGTACCAAGGAAACTAAGTGAGGGGGGCATATCTGCCGCTTCCCTTCTTCAAGGGGGAAGGGAATGGCAAAAGGAGAAGAAAAAAATGTGTCAGATTGAATTGTAGCTCATATGTAATCCTGCCTACAGCACGGCTAAGGTATTTTCTCCCACTGTCTCAGGGTTTCCAACTTACTAACCTAGCTATTGACACCACCATCAAAGGTCATCATGATGTTGGAACTTTCCTCCCTATATTATATACTGGTCTTTTAAGAAAACTCTGCAAACCTACGGAAACACTGAAAAATCCTATCATTTAAGCCGTTTAGAATTAGAGTATCCAGGATGTGGATCCAATAAGATTCTCTTTGTAATAGCAATAGATGTCTGTTTTGCCCTTTTGGGGGATCAATTCCCACCTTTTCCATCACATAAACCTTCATATCCGAAGGTAAATGGTTTTTCTCCATATAATGAGAGACCATGGGAGCATCCAGAGATCTGCACCTAAGCTTACTTTTATGTTCCAAGATTCTAATCTTTAATTCTCTAGACGTTTGTCCAACGTAAAGTAACCCACAAGGGCACTGAACTACATAAACCACAGAAGGGCAAAGGGCAAAACAGACATTTGTTGCTGCTATTACAAAGAGAACCTTATTGGATCCACATCCTGGATATTCTAGTTCCAAAGGACTTAAATGATAGGATTGATCTTTCAGTGTTTCTGTAGGTTCGCAGAGTTTTATTGAAAGACCAGGATATAATTTAAGGAGGAAAGTTCCAACTTCATGATTGACCTTTGATGGTGGTGTCAATAGCTAGGTTAGTAAGTTGGAAACCCTGAGGTTGGGGCTCTAGGTCTGTCATGTTTCCTCTTAATATTGCCTTTTGAATTATAAATGGGAGTTTCATTTATTATGAGTTGTAAGGGATTATTTGATTTATATTATTCAGTTTTCCAGTATGAATACCTGTTTCCATGAACTGTGAAAGGGGCTTGTTGTTGTATCCAATTTAATAGCACATATACAAGGCTTTATATTGTTACCTGGGGCTGCAGGTTGTATGAGTAGATTGTCAGTCTGACTGGGGGAGAAAAGACGGACCCTATTATACCCCTTTCGAATGATGTAGCTGATGTTAGGGGGATGTCTCCTTGCATTAACAGCTATGCCTAATGAGTAACAGGTGATAAGAGTACAAGGGACGTTACTTAAAAGTCAGGTGACATACACAGGCGAAGTAAAGCTGGTCAAACAACTCTGTATTTGGAGGAAGGACGGTCCTTAGGATAGTGAAGTAAGTTTCCTAACATTGGAGGGGGCTTTACACCCTGGGATTTTGATAATATTAAAGGGGGAATGTTTTAATGATTTATATTTTACAGACAGAAATGATGAACATTTGTTATGGTAATTGAAAATCACTTGCTGAGTGCAGGAGACATCCTTCAAAGAAATATATTCCTGCTAGCAAGGTAATGATTTGTTATTACATGGGTGTGTACCACCATTTCAACATAAGGAGTTTTTTGAGTGTGTTTGTTTATATGATGATTCTTATGAAGGAACTGTTCCAATTAATGAGAAAGATTTTTCCCACTATTGATGGATGATNCAAATAAAATATTTTTTCACTCGGCGTATAATTGGGTTGTGGAATCTACTGCCAGAGGCTGTGGTAAGGGCCAGTACTATAGCTGAGTTTAAGAGAGGTTTGGACAAGTTTCTGGAAGATAGGTCCATTAGCTATTAGCCAGACAGGATCAGGGAACATGATGGGAGTTGGGGGAAAACAACAACAGGGAATGGATCCCTCATTGTGACCTGTTGGGTGCTTCTTCCAAGCCACCGTGATTGGCCAATGTCGGAGACAGGATGGTGGCATTGGTCTGACCCAGTATGACACTTCTTATGTTCTTATCTTTGTGGGATCAGTTTCAGGAAGTGACGCCGGCTGATGCTGAGGAGGTTCACCCTTTTGTTAATTATTTCCTTGCCCGTCCTGGTTGGTGAAAGTCTCCAGGGAAACTTTGGGACTGGGACTGGCAGGAGTGATCAACGCCTCCCTTTGGGAGGGCAGGGTGCCAGACTGCCTTTGAGAGGTGGTGGTGCGGCCTCTGCTAAAAAAACCATCATTGGATGTTGACTCGCTCACTAGCTACTGGCCTGTCTCTAACCTTCCTTTTTTATTATTATTATTATTATTATTATTATTATTTTATTGATGTTTTTATGATGTTATGAGCTGCCCTCAGCTGCTTGGGCAGGAGGATAGAGCTGCATATCAAAACTTGAAAATAAAATAAATAAATAAATAAATAAGGGATTGAGGAAGTCATTGGGCTCCCCTACACTGCCCACAATATTGTTTGCTGCTGAAGAAATCCCCCATCTGCATTGCCCACCTCCTGCCAGCTCACTCTCCCGTCCCAGCCCTTGGCAGCAGCTCTCGAGCTGGGGAAGTGGTTGTCCTTGCACAACACAGGGAGGGAGTGGCACTTTTAAAATTAATGATGCCAGTAGTATTTGCAAATGTCCCCATCCTGAACACATGAGCAGAGCATTTTAAAGTGCTTTATCCCTTCCTAGGAAACATTTTAAGTACCAAGGAAACTAAGTGAGGGGGGCATATCTGCCGCTTCCCTTCTTCAAGGGGGAAGGGAATGGCAAAAGGAGAAGAAAAAAATGTGTCAGATTGAATTGTAGCTCATATGTAATCCTGCCTACAGCACGGCTAAGGTATTTTCTCCCACTGTCTCAGGGTTTCCAACTTACTAACCTAGCTATTGACACCACCATCAAAGGTCATCATGATGTTGGAACTTTCCTCCCTATATTATATACTGGTCTTTTAAGAAAACTCTGCAAACCTACGGAAACACTGAAAAATCCTATCATTTAAGCCGTTTAGAATTAGAGTATCCAGGATGTGGATCCAATAAGATTCTCTTTGTAATAGCAATAGATGTCTGTTTTGCCCTTTTGGGGGATCAATTCCCACCTTTTCCATCACATAAACCTTCATATCCGAAGGTAAATGGTTTTTCTCCATATAATGAGAGACCATGGGAGCATCCAGAGATCTGCACCTAAGCTTACTTTTATGTTCCAAGATTCTAATCTTTAATTCTCTAGACGTTTGTCCAACGTAAAGTAACCCACAAGGGCACTGAACTACATAAACCACAGAAGGGCAAAGGGCAAAACAGACATTTGTTGCTGCTATTACAAAGAGAACCTTATTGGATCCACATCCTGGATATTCTAGTTCCAAAGGACTTAAATGATAGGATTGATCTTTCAGTGTTTCTGTAGGTTCGCAGAGTTTTATTGAAAGACCAGGATATAATTTAAGGAGGAAAGTTCCAACTTCATGATTGACCTTTGATGGTGGTGTCAATAGCTAGGTTAGTAAGTTGGAAACCCTGAGGTTGGGGCTCTAGGTCTGTCATGTTTCCTCTTAATATTGCCTTTTGAATTATAAATGGGAGTTTCATTTATTATGAGTTGTAAGGGATTATTTGATTTATATTATTCAGTTTTCCAGTATGAATACCTGTTTCCATGAACTGTGAAAGGGGCTTGTTGTTGTATCCAATTTAATAGCACATATACAAGGCTTTATATTGTTACCTGGGGCTGCAGGTTGTATGAGTAGATTGTCAGTCTGACTGGGGGAGAAAAGACGGACCCTATTATACCCCTTTCGAATGATGTAGCTGATGTTAGGGGGATGTCTCCTTGCATTAACAGCTATGCCTAATGAGTAACAGGTGATAAGAGTACAAGGGACGTTACTTAAAAGTCAGGTGACATACACAGGCGAAGTAAAGCTGGTCAAACAACTCTGTATTTGGAGGAAGGACGGTCCTTAGGATAGTGAAGTAAGTTTCCTAACATTGGAGGGGGCTTTACACCCTGGGATTTTGATAATATTAAAGGGGGAATGTTTTAATGATTTATATTTTACAGACAGAAATGATGAACATTTGTTATGGTAATTGAAAATCACTTGCTGAGTGCAGGAGACATCCTTCAAAGAAATATATTCCTGCTAGCAAGGTAATGATTTGTTATTACATGGGTGTGTACCACCATTTCAACATAAGGAGTTTTTTGAGTGTGTTTGTTTATATGATGATTCTTATGAAGGAACTGTTCCAATTAATGAGAAAGATTTTTCCCACTATTGATGGATGATCAGGTTTAAGCATTGGTCTACTGCCTCTTGAAAGTCCTGAGGAAGGTGTGCAAAACAAGTCTAGTCACCAGGCATATTTGGCTTTGATCATCCTTGGCAGACTTGGACTTCATATATTGGTCTTTATCATCTTTGCAGTACCTTGTGGATTGGGATTGGTGGTTGGTGCATTCACATTTTTGTATTTATCTACTGGTGGAATTTTTGTAAAATAAATTTTATATTTTTGAGACATTGTACAACATAATATTTATAAGTCTTGAGCAGGGATCTAGAACTTCGTTCTTTGGTTTGTGTTGGCTTTTCAGGAATCCCCCCCCAAAATGGAACAACAACAAAGGGAAAATAGTCAGGCAAAGTTTAGCAGAATAATAGAGAAGTGTGAGAAACTGGCAGCTGAAGTGGGTGTGGAGCTCACAGCACCTAGACAACCCATATGACAGACAAATGGAGCCTACCTTCCCAACCAATCCCCAGAAGAGTTCTATCACCAGTCCATCTGCATTCCCTCCCTGGATTCCCTTCCTGCATTGAGAACTCTGTTCAGTGATGAAAACCGACCTGCTTACAGCTGAAGCTACACCCATCTCAAATGTATCACACCAGAAAAAAACTTCCAAGCCTATGTTGAGTCCAAACAGGAATCCTACAAATTGAAATCTGACAACTTTGGGGAGGAATCTATTACTTGGTATGAGTTTGGGGCAAAAGACATAGCAAGGAGATGCTCACATCATTGTGTGATATATATGGCATGAGTCTAAGGGCACTTTTAGACGTGCCTTCAATCTCAGACTTAAAAATTCACTTCCAGCAACCTCGCGCGGGTGCAGTTTTGACATGCCTCCCCGCACCGGAAGTCACCTGGCCGCCATTGGAAACCACAACACTGGACAGTTCATGCATTCTTTTGAAAAATAGATTTGTGAAACCCTGGGTGATTTCAGACATGACGAATCCAAGATTCACCACGCCTGAACCACACTCAAATGCATCCTGCGTTTGACTGTGGTGAACGTCTGTTTGCTACCCGCCAGAGGTTCACCACAGTCAAACACGGAACGCGTTTGCATTCACCACACTTCTGGACACAAGGACGCGAGTGGGTCCAGAAGTGTGGTGAATGGCCACCACGGCAGGGGTGAATGTAACGTAACATCTGTTCATTCACTCCTGACGCTGGTGGAATCCATTCCCCCCCAAATGCGGTGGCGAGTGCGGCCGGATTGGCTGCCCTCGCTGCCCATCAGGTGGGGGGAGGGCCGTTGTGCAGCGCAGGGGGCGGGGATGTGTGGCAGCATGCTGCACCACCCGGCCTGCCCCCTCCGGGAGCCGCGGTTCCCCATCAGACATTACGCCGGGCCCCATTCACCACGGGCCGTGGTTTGACGGTCCCCGTGACTCGGGGTGGAGCGGCGCACGTCTGTTGGCGCGCTCCTTCAACCTGGACTGTGGTTCGACCACCCCACAGCCCCTGGTGAATGAGGTCCGGCGTAATGTCTGAAATCACCCCCTGAGGTTTCACAAATCTGATTTTCAAAAGAATGCTCGAGTCACCTGGCGCTGCTGTTTCCAATGGCAGTCAGGCGACTTCCGATGTGGAGAGGCACATTTAAACTCCACCTGTGCGAGGTTGCTGAAAGTACATTTTTAAGTCTGGGAGATTGGAGGTACATCTAAAAGTGCCCTAATGGAGCTATTGAACCACACCAAGCTGTTCCCGGCTATTAAAATGACCATCCTTACAGCACTTTCCCTCCTGGTTACAACATGCACAATTGAGTGGTCCATTAGCACTCTGCACAGGGTGAAGACATGGTTACACTTGATAATGAGTGATAATCAATTGGCTGGCTTGTGTCTGTTGAGTGTCCATTGAGAGAAGATCTACCCCAAGAGAATATTTATAAAATGAGTTATTGACCATTTTGGCCAAGAACCACCAAGACTCTAGTTCTTTTTCAAAGAATAATCTACTTTGCATTTTATTTCCTTTTATTGTATTGTAAAATGGACAGATTAAAACTGTTTGTCACAGGTTAGTTCTTCAGAAGTGTATACTATTATATAATGCACTAAAACCACATATACAGCCTGGGCTCCTGTGGCCAGTTGCTTGTTGCTGAGCAAGTGTTGTGTTGCTTTCTCTCTCTGTCGTGCCCTGCATGCCACAGGGTCAGGGACAGGTGGTGTAAAGACTTCAGGCAGTCAAGGCACTGTGCTGTACTTAGAATTAATACACCTTGCCCCCATCCCCAAGAATTACTTCTGCAGATGCCCATGCTCCTATGGAGCCGTCCCTACCTCTCCCTCATTCCCCTGCCAATCTTGCAGCTAACCTGGCAGCACATGCACAAAACCATCTCAGCTGTGAGAGTCAGCAAGAGAAGGGGATGGAGGGAGAGGTGGGGGTTGGGCCTGTTAGCAGGAGACCCCCTTCCACGCATGACTGTTGAGAGGGCCAGTACCCCAATATCAGCTCAATTCTTAAATTTAGGGGAATTGGCCAAATTAGTTGAAATAGGGGACCCCACGTGCCACCAGGATATGTCTGAGGTCAGATACACATTACAGTCATGTTTACATACCCTCCCCAAGAGTAGAGAAAGAGAAGGAGACAAGCGTTCAATAACCAAAAAGGGGATGTTTATTTAAAAGGGACACCACAAAACACACAATGGGATACATCAACACAGCCCCAGTCTGGCTGGTGGTTTACAGGGGAAACAGAAGCAGCAGAGCGGAAAACGAAAGTAATGTGGAAGGTGAGGAGGGGGAACATGGGGGAGACACACAAAGAGAGAGAGAGAGAAGCAAGAGGGGAAGTCAGGACCAACGGTTACCTCTCCTTGCCGTTGAAAGGGGACAGACGGTCTGTGGATCCAGCGAAGTTCAGGGATGAAGGAAAGGAGGCAGACGGAAGTCCAGATGACCCCTTAAGACACAGACATGCACAGAGGTTCGCACGTGTCTGCATCCAAACCTTTCTCACTTTCGGAGGGGGAGCGAGGAGCAGTTATAGGGTTTAGGATAAAGGATTTGGGACAGGATCAGGGGCACTACAATAGGCTCATAGGGAGGACAAAAGGGATTGGGTGTCCAAGTACTACAAAGGGAAGATGCATACAGTAAACAGACTGGGACTCTGGGGACAAAGGACATATTTGGGCATGAAAGGAGAAAGGTTTTCAGGTGATTTGGGGATGGAAGGGAACCATGAAGGGAGCCCTAGGCTGAAGGGCGACATCAAGGTGCATTTTCACCAATTGGGCGTGGGGGCATTGACTTGTTTGGGGGAAACATAGGGTGCTCTAGTTTTCCATGCCTTTGAGGCCATTGTTAGTCCAGGTTCTATTTTGCGGCAGTTCCTTAAAACAGGGAGGCGGCCCTTTCTTAACTGCCCCGTACTTACTCAGATCTTCCTCCACCTAATCACCTTTTCCAAGGGCAGACTGGTTTTTGCAGAAAGATATTTTTTTCCTTAGGCTCCATTGTAGCTCGGCCCCGACCCTGCTCAAGCTCCCCAATGCCCACCAACCCACTTGGCCTTGCTGAGCATGTGGGGGAGGCTGTCTTTTGGGGGAGAATTCTGCGTCTCTGGCAACAGACCAGATACTGGCTTTACTGCTCAAGTGCTGGGGCAGCTCCCCAAGCCACTCTGCAGCATTTGCGCAGTAAAAGCAAGGGGACGGTTTGGAAGCGGGAGCTGCGGGGCTCCCTGCAGTTCCCAATGCAGAGAGCCCCCCAATCAAAACAGCCTCCGGGTGGTGATTCACGCCGCCGTAGGCCAAGAGCAACCACAGCAGAGAGGGGATGGAAGCGTGTTGTCTTCCTGGCTCCTCAACAACACAAGCCAAAGAGGGGAGGTGTCTGACACAAGCAACCAAACCCAACAAAGAAATAAAAGACACCTACTAAAATATATTATAATATAAAATGTAATATATAAAATATACAAACACAATTATATAATGATATGCACAATATACATGAAGAGTATAATCAATGGTCATTTTTAGACACACGTTAAAGTTCTGGATTTTTCAATCTTCTGGGTTTACAAGTCCACAAGTAAGTTCCGGATGCATTCTTCACACACACATACACTGCCCTGAGGCAGCCTAAAGTAGCCGCAGCTGTAGATGTCACAGGCTGCCATGGAAACCAAGTGACCACAGCTGCCTGGAGCAAAGCAGTTTACCAGGAGAACCTTTTACACACACAAATTCTGGGAGAAGTTTCACGCAGAAGTTCAAAGATCCGGCTGTTTAAGATCTGGATTTAGATACACAGACATTTCTGGATGTTACAGCAAACATCCAGGAGAAATGTGTGTCTAAAAACACCCAATGAGATAAGTAGAAAAGTACAACCACTGTGGTTAAGAGTTCAGAAGGAGACATTCTCTGGAGCTAATGGTGTATTCATATTTTAAGCAGGATAATACTCAGTGCTAACAGCAGAGAAAAAAGGTGGCTTTTGATTATTAATGAGTGGAATGTAAGAGTCTATCAGCAAAAGAGCGCCCCTGAGGAAGAGCTTTGCTCGAAACGCGTTGGGCTCATTGTACTTTTCTACTTATCTCATTGATGTTTTATATTATACTCTTTATGTATATTGTGCATATCATTTTGTGTTTGTATATTTTATATATTTCATTTTATATTATAATATATTTTAGTAGGTGTCTTTTTGTTTCTTTGTTGGCTTTGGTCTTCCTGGCTACTGCCAAGAGCCATGCCTCCCTCTCCAGAGGTCCAGCATGACTGCTGGACTCTACAGCGGGTGAGTACCCCTCTCCTCCTCTCCCTCTACTCTTCCCTGCCTTATCCCCAACCTTCCATTTTTACCCTCGTCTTTCCCTCCACCCTCTGTTTCTACCCCCTCCTCGTTGCCTTCTCTTCTCCTCACTACCTTCCCCCACCCTCTGTTTTTACTCCTTCCCTCCTCCATGCCTTCCCCCATCACCCTCTTTCCCACTCCTCCCTGCTTTCCACCTGACCCTCTCTGCCTTCCCCCTACCTGCCATCCTGCCTTCTCTCCCACCCACCTCATTTCTACCCCATCCCTAATCCTCCCCCATATCCACCCTCCCATTTATACCCTTCCCCTCCTCCCTGCCTTCTGTCCACCCTCTGTTTCTGTCTCCCTCCCATTTCTAATCCTCCCCTCCCTGCATGCCTTCTCGTCTACCCTTCCACTCCTCCATGCCTTCCCGCTATTCCCATTTCTGCCTCTCTCCCTCCCTGACTTCCTTGTTTCTACTTCTTCTGTCCTCCCTACCTTCCTCCCCATTTACCCTCGTTTCTATCCCTCTCTGCCCTCCTCCACCCCCCTTCCCTTCTCCCTGCTACCCCATTTCTGCCTTTCTCCCTTCCCTCATCCCGGCTTACCCACATTCGCTGCTCCCCACCTGAAATCCACCAGACACCACTGCTAATAACCCTAGTGACTTCTCTGCTCATTAAAACTTGTAGTAGCACAGAATCAAAAGATCATTCTGTCTTGTAAAGCAGCCTAAACACTGTATACTAGAACCCTCTGAGGCAGTCATCCAGGGAAGATTCCTGGGAAGATTGGTGTTGTCAATTCATCTCTGTAATAGGCTCAAGCCACATCACTGCTGGCAGTTTGATGAATGACCTCCAGCAGCAATCGCATAGGGTGAAAATAAACGAGATGATAGCCCACATTAGCAGCCACCAAGTGGGTGTTTCCCTGCCCGTCTATTAAGGATTTGTCATAAGTTTTCCCATACATCCCACTCATGGCGTTGTCCAAGGACATCGTGAGCCCAATGTGCAGGCCAGTGCATGCTAACGTCTACCCACATTGCTGCATCTCATTAATTAGGTTCGTCCACATCCAGGTCTGCCAGCAACATAAAGTCATGCCTGGTGCAGCTGTTAGAGGAGAGATGTTCTCTCAGCTGTGAGATGTTCTCTCAGCTCTCTCTGGCTGTGAGAGGAAAGAGTGAGGGAGCTCTGAAGAGGGTCACGGCAGTGAAACAACCTCTGGCTGTGAATCCCCTTTTCATCAGAAGCAGCGCTCACATGATCAGGCAGCAGCAAGAGGTGAGAGCAATAAGCTGTGAAATTCTGGTC
>QEPC01006720.1:4581213-4616102 GCA_003113815.1 Sphenodon punctatus | reverse complement strand
CTGGATGTCTCAACGTCAACTCAAACTCAACATGACTAAAACTGAACTCCTTATCTTCTCCCCTCATCCTTCCTCTCCCTCCTCCCTATCGAGCCTTATCAACGGGGTCACCATCCTTCCTGTCCCACAAGCCCGTAGCTTAGGCTTCATCTTTGACTCAACTCTTTTTTTTAAACCCTACATCGACTCTGTTGCCAAATCCTGTCACTTTTCCCTCCTTAACATTGCTAAGATTCGCCCTTTTTTCTCGGTCTCCTCTGCCAAAACCCTTGTTTACGCCCCGATCATCTCTCGCCTTGATTACTGTAACCTCCTTTTCACTGGCCTCCTCCACTCTCACCGTTCTCCCCTTATCTGTGTCCAAAACTCTGCTGCCAGGGTCATTCACCTCACCCGTCGTTTCAACCACATGCAGCCCCTCCTCTCCTCTCTTCACTGGCTCCCCCTTTCTGAACGAATCCTAGTTAAGCTCCTAGTCTTCACCTATAAAGCTCTTCAGAACTTTGTTCCCCCCTTTCTGCACTAATTTCCCTCCATACTCCAGTCCGTGAACTCTCCTCCTCCTCTGTACCCTCGCCTGTCCCCTCCTCTTCCGCCACGCCTGGAACTCCCTCCCTGCCCACATCTGCCTTGCCCCTTCCCTTCGTACCTTCAAATTCCTCATCAAGACCCACCTCTTCCACTTTGCCCTCCCTGACTCCTCACTCCCCTCACCTAACTCCTGCTGATACCTTCCATCCAGTACAATCTGTTACCTGAGGTCTGTGTACTCATATCCTCACCACATGGACCAACCAGTCATCATTCTTGATGTAACCAAGCGCTATAAAAATGCTTGCTAATAATAATATTAATAATTAATTGTGACTGTTGGTTCTTCTCCCATGTGATCGAGATTGGCCGCTGTCGGAGGACGGGATGCTGGACTTGATGGACCGTTGGTCTGACTCAGTATGGTGCTACTTATGTTCTTAAGTGGTTGCAAGATGAGATACTCGGGTGGTGGTGGTGCAGGAAGGACCTTCTCCTCCTGCAGCCACCCAAGTACACAAGCACTGCTTCTGCTGGAAAGGGGTTCATGGCCAGGGGAGAAGCCTTCTCTGGCTGTGATCCCCCGTTTCCATCATAGCGAAGGCTGGGGAGATGAGTGGCGCCACTAGTGGCAGTTGCCACGAGCACATGAAATGCAGGCAGGGAGCTGCCCATTTATTAGATCTACACACTAAACAAAATCTGAGTAGGGGCTTCACAGACTCCAGTGGGCTAGTGTTTTGTTTGAAAACACCCTTACCTTAGCGATTTCTATTCACAGGCTGGGTCTGGAAGAGAACATTAATATTTTTTAAAAAAAAATTGGTTGAAATCAATTAGACTCTTGGTTTTGTGACTTGGGTTCAAAGATACATTCCCATTCATGAATCTTCACATTTTGTTTTACTGATTTCATATTCGTACAAACTCTGACTTCACTAACCAATTAGTTGGATTCTTCATTAAATCAAAGTTGAATTCTGTTAGTTCAACTAGTCTGAACTACAAAATCATCCAGATTCACTCATGCAGTTGAATAATGTAACCTACACCTTATGACAACTACTAACAAACTGCAAGTAAGCCAGTTAGCAAATTTGCAAATACTGAATACCTAATTAACTAATAAATAATTGGGGTGGGGGGCCTGACACTTTCACATGCTCACTTAGAAATATCTCCTCTTCTGAACCTCCTGAGATTTACAAGGAGTGCCACATAAAGACTGCAACCACACCGGCCATGCCCCACTAATGGTCCCAAACAAGCTTGCTGCAATGAAAAGTTAGCCTGTGTTCACTCCGTTCACAAACAGGATGCAAATATTTAATTTGCAAATGCAAATCTGAAAAATTCAACAAATATTCAAATAATTTTGAATATTATTTTCATCCCTAACAGGAACTGGAAACCAAGCCCCACAGCCTCCCCATACTTCCTCTTTATCATTCTAGGCAGGGTCAGGCCAGAGCTCTAGTCTGCTCTATCTGGAAAGGTAGTTTAATTTAGACTGTACTAAGAGCAGCATTTGAAAGACAACATTCTCTTCGTTTCTCCTCCCTCCTACCTTTGAGAGCAAAGATTTATACAGCTATTTTTATTCCTGTCGTACATCCCAGCCATCCCTGTTTATGAAACCTAATAGATAGACAGATCGTTGCACTATTACACTACAAAACAAGGAGCTGAATATGAAACAGTACTCCAAAATGGAAACCTTGTTAGTTAGAGTTTTAGTGAATCATCATAGGAAACGAATTGTTCATTTTTTGTTCAGTCCATTAGCTACAAGGATAGAAAGAATTGCTCTCCCAACACATAATATTCCAGTTTCCTATACTCACTTAGCACTTCCGTTCTACAAATCAAGGACATTTACATTCCAGACTTAATTTTCTCCTTCTGAACGGGTTTTCATTTTTAACTCAGACAAACTAGAGCTATTGCTCTGTAAAATGGAGCACCACAAGTGCACAGCTTTTTACATAATATTTTTGAATACAGGACTCTCTCCTTTCTAACTGAAGCGATTCTGAGAAAAAGACACAGCTATATGCAGTCTTTTACATGCTAGCTTAGCTAGAAATATCACCTCTTCTGAGCCTCCTGAGATTTACAAGGAGCGCCACATAAAGACTGCAAACGTCCAAGCCATGGCCCCACACAAAGGCTACTACAATGAAAAGTTAGCCTGTGTCACTGGTCCACAGAAAGCGTCTGCTTAGGAGTCTTCCTTTATATTAAGAGAGGTTTGTGCTGCAATCTGTGGGAAAGGTTGACAGCTTAGTACAAGGATGCAGACTATGGACCAGCAGGCCATTTTCTGTTGCCTACTGCTGGAGCCACCACAAGCACTCTCAGGCCGCTTTTATACGAGGCACTGAAAAGCGTCTCTTCAGGCCCGCGTTGAGAGAAAAGCCGTGCGGGGAGTGTTTACATGCTCCCCGCGCTGCCGGAAGTGACGTGCTCCCCGTTGTCGCTGCCGTCAACAGGGAGCATGTCATTTCCGGCAGCATGGGGAGCATGTAAACACTCCCCGTGCGGCTTTTCTTTCAACGTGGGACTCAGGAGGCGCTTTTCAGTGCCTTGTTTAAAAGCGGCCTCAGAACCACTGCAACCAAAGGAGTCGCTGAAACCAGTCTCTTCTATGCCTCTTCCTTCCTCCCCTCCACCAGACATATTCAAGTGTCAGTGATTTTGTGGTGGCTCCATCCCCAGCAACTGCAGCAGCAGTAATGGGAATACTAGAGACACTGGCACCAGGAGCAGCATCCTGCTGCATTTTTCAGACACCAGGGGGGCAGGATGGCAGGGAAGAGCAGAGAAGAATGCTAAAACTGAACTCCTTATCTTCTCCCCAGGGGTGTAGCTAGCTTGGGATGGACCCAGAGACGAAATGTCCGTGCGCCTCTCCCCTCTTTTTTCCTGCTGGTGGTGAAGCCATCGGCCGGCCTAGGGGCGCTGGGCTGCTGGTGCTCGGGACTTACTTGCTCTCTGCAGAGTCTGCAGAGTTTGCGGCGTACTGCTGGTGGTCTGCTGCTGGGCCCATCCATCACTGGGGCCAAGTGCGGCCAGCACCAGCAGTGCCATTGCTGCCCCGGCCCACCTGACCAGTCCTGGAGGCCGGGGGCTGGTCGAGCGGGCTGGTCCAGCTTGATGTGGGGAACACCGGAGCAGGAAGGTGTCCGGCAACGGTTCCCTTACTGAGTGGAGCCACCGCTGGGCACCTTCCCACTCGGGCTGGGCCTCCCTGGAGCCAGCCCTGCCCGGACTGGGTCTAGACTGGTGAGGAGGACTCCTCCTTTGTGACGCACCACTAAGGGGGCAAGCCGAGCCGCGAGGCTTGTGAGTGTGACCTGACCTGATGCTAGGGTGGCCATACCTCCCCTTTAAAAGAGAATGCTTATGAAAAATACATATTTCAGGGCTGCATTGCTTCCAGTGCAGCCTTACACCATGCATTTTTCATATGCATCCTCTTTTAAAAGGGAGGTATAGCCACCCTACCTGACACAGACTGCTGCATGAGGCCTCTCCCCCTCCCTGCCTGCGGTTGCAACATTGTGTCAGACACAATGTTGCAACTGCGGGCAGGGAGGGGGCCCATGCAGCAGCTGGAAGGACCCCCAACCAACTCAGGTGGCAATTTAAAAAAAGAGGGGGGAGGGTGGCTTAGTTACCTTGGATACTGGGCCCCCAGCCAGTACAGACCCTGGGACGAATGTCCCTGTTTGTCCAATGGTAATTACGCCCTTGCTTCTCCCCTCATCCTCTCCCTCTACCCTGTTGATCCTTATCAATGGGGTCACCATCCTTCCCGTCCCCCAAGCCAGTAGCTTAGGCTTCATCTTTGACTCACCCCTTTCTTTTAAACCCTATATCGACTCTGTTGCCAAATCCTGTCGCTTCTCCCTCTATAACATTGCGAAGATTCGCCCTTTTCATTCTGTCTCCTCTGCCCAAACCCTTGTTCACGCCCTGGTCATCTCTCGCCTTGATTACTGCAATCTCCTTCTCACTGGCCTCACCTGCTCTCACCTTTCTCCCCTTTTCTCCGTCCAAAACTCTGCTGCCAGGGTCATCCACCTCACCCATCACTTCGACCACATGCAGCCCCGCCTCACCTCTCTTCATTGGCTCTCCCTTCCTGAACGAATCCTGCACAAGCTCCTAGTCTTCACCTATAAAGCTCTTCACAACCTTGCTCCCCACTACCTCTCTGCGCTAATTTCCCTCTGTACTCCAGTCCGTGAACTCCGCTCCTCCTCTGTCCCCTCTCTCGCCCTCCCACGCCTCCCCATCTCCCCTAACCACCTTCATCCCTTATTCCTAGCTGCCCCCCACACCTGGAACTCCCTCCCTGCCCACATCCGCCTCCCTTTGTACCTTCAAATCCCTCCTCAAAACCCACCTTTTCCGCTCTGCCCTCCCCAACTCCTCGCTCCCCTCACCTAACTCCTGCTGATACCCTCCATCCAGTACAATCTGTTATCTGAGGTCTGTGTACTCATATCCTCAGCACACGGACCAGCCAGTCATCATTCTCGATGTAACCAAGCCAAGCGCGGGCACCTAAGACCTCATATCTTCATGAACGTTACACTCCTTGTCTCTACCTCTGTTACCTTTCCTTCGTCTCCCCCCCCTCTCCCCCCCAGTCTCTCAGATTGTAAGCCCTAGGGCAGGGCCATGTCTATTCCATTACATTGTAAAGCGCCAGGTACATTGCTGGAGCTATATAACTGCTTGCTAATCATAATAATAATAATAATAATAAAGAAGAGTTAGTGTGTCATTGTGTGAGCATCAACATGTATGTGAAGAACATCTGATTTAATGCAGGCATGTGACAGTATATGATGGCATTTAATGTGAGCATTTGATTGGTTTTTACTTGGGCATTTGTAGGGATTTGGCATGTGTGACCACATGATGTATTTGTTTGATTTAACTTGGGCATTTGTTGGTGTTAATTTACTGTGCAGGTATGCGATGGTATTTAATTTTACAATGCAAAATTTAAATATAACTGAACTACATTTGTGTCAGAGGGAGGTGACCTTAGGGTTACAGATGGGACAGATTTGCAGCCCAGTGTTGGAGCTGACCAATTCATCTCAGCCCACGCAATCATTTTAAGCTGAGCACTCCTGTTTTAGTGGTTTCTAGTGCTAGGATTGCTCAACAAATTACCCTAGCTATTCCATCTTTAAAATGAGGAGTAAGAATACTGTCATGGCTTGGAAAGGGTTTAAGGTAGGAAAACCTGGCTTGTAATGAAGCTGCCAGTTAAAAACCTTGGAAGATCCCCTTCCAACTTACACCATTACACACATCTGCAATTACCCACCCAAGCCTCCACACACCATTCTGATTACCTACAGAGACCTGCTGAGAGGTGAGGAAACCAAATAACAGTTATTGGGAGTTACAGAATCTTCCCAGCAGATGGGATTGGGGGTTCCTGCCAAGGTTTGCTTTTTATCATATAATGTAATGGGTCAGTACAGGAAAAGATTGTAGTGCTTTGTGTGTTAAAAAGCTCCCTCCCCTCAGGTGTATTAACAACACTGATCAGCTGATACAGGGAATGTAAACATCCAGTTCTTTGAATAAAATCATATTTTCAAAAGCAACTTTCACTTGTGCTGATATTTACCCTTTGGTTTTGTATATGAAGAAAAGATGGAAAGACTTTGGCTTTTACAAAAAAACCCACAAACTAGTTCAAAACTAGTGCTGTATCAGAATGACAGACCTTGTCTTTCAGGATCAGCCTCTGCTTTTGCAGGAAAAATTTTGTACCACAAAGCGAGGGCAGGTTTAGGCCTAGCTGAAAAATCAGGCCCTTCCAGTCAAAGGTCACGATCCACAAGTACTTACTCCAGAGCAGACTTATTGAAGCCCTGCTTCAACAGGACTACTCTGGAGTAAGTGGTTTGTGGATTGCAGCCAAAGTCAGTAGCAGCTAGAGAGTCCAACAGAGCTATTTCGAGCCAATTCTAATTTAATTGATTGGCCTTGGCAATAAAATGCCTACTGGAACATGTGCTGTCTTTGCAAGGTTGAGATTTTCCCTCCTAAGCACACGTCTGATTTGAGAAGCTTGTGCTTTCGTAGTTCCACACATCATGATCAATCAGGTGTAATTATCAAAAGGAAATTTATCCAGATTGATCCTCAGGAACAAATTCTGCTGGAGTGGCAAATCCAATGTGTTCATAACCTTAAACACATTTACCAATAATTGGCCTCATTATTGTCTATGAAGTTAGCTGTTCACTGAAACAGGGTAAACTGCCTGTGTCATGTGTTCTCAAGTTTGCAAATCCTGGGAAATAATAATGCCTGTAATTCAACATTTCTCTAATCTATGTTAATTAGCAAGGGGAAGACAATAAGGTAGCAACAAGAATGGCTGGAGGGGGGACATACACATTTCCATTATTAATATTGTTTATTATAACCTTTGTAGGAAAAATTATAATCCAGTTTCTATTTTACAAGTATTTGTTTAAATAGAAAACTAAAGGGTTATTTGATCTACAGCATGCTGGTCTCAAATTTCCTGCTTTTCTCTGGTGCAGGGCTGGTGTTTTTGTTTTCTTGTGGGTTATGCAGTTGTTTGGATTTGATTCCGACTGGGTCTGGATTGGACTGCATGTAGCAACTCCAGATGCAGACAAGTTTGCTTTGCATTTTGGGCTAGGTGCCAGCCTAACAGAGACTGCAATCCACATCCGCCTGTTATGCAAACTCCACCACTTTCCTCTGAGGATAGTAACTGGCAACAGCAGTTTTTTACCCTATGACTTATTTTGCAGTTTGAGATTTATGAGTTATAAAAAGGATCTGAATATCCACCGTCTGCTTGCATCTTTAAAGCATGTGACTGTTATCCATTTCGCATTTATTCCACCTGAACTGTCCATTGCAGGACCAATCCCGGGAAGCTGTCACTATCTATTTTTCAGTCTTATCATTAGATCGAGGCTGTTGGCCAAAGAGAGATGAATTTTTTTTATGTTAGGGTTATTTGTTGCTTAAAGGAAGTATGTATTGAGTTGTTATGGAAAGCTCTGGGCTGACAAATACTGAATTCTGATTTTATTTTATTTTTCCTGCTTATCCACATATCTGATACAGCACCGGATAAGGGAGTGCAAACTTCCCAACAGATTTCAACCTGGAGCATCTTTGTCAAGGGCCAAAAAATATTTCGGATGGTCTCAAGGTCCCATCCAACTCTATGATTCCATATCTCCTTCATTTTCAGAAGTCTGGCAATAGGATGTCAATCCTGTCTAATCTAGCTATATTTTCTGCACATTTAGCTGTTAATTGTGGTCATGGGTTTTATGCTGTGGACACTGCTCAGCTGAACTGGACCACAAATTCATTGAATAGTAGAGGCCTGCTTTGGCCACAAATGTGGGACTGAGCCTGGCCCAACTCCAGGCCCATTAGATCCAGATGAGCCCACCGTGCACTATGACGTTATGGTGCTCCACAGGGAGGAGCCTCCTGCCACTGGGGGAGCCTGACTCAATCCAGGGGGTTTGGGCTGGGAATGTCCCCACCCTGATCCAACCTCAGTGGGACCAACTGGGTCCTTTTCAGGCTCAAATAATTTCACAGGCCTCTAACGCATAAGCAAAACTTACTGTTTGGGGCTGATTTTGAACCAGCAACTTAGAGGTGAAGCATCATTCCACTGTTAATTATTTGAGCTGTCCAGATAGCTAGAAAGTATGAAGATTTTCTTAAAGCCACAATCTAAGAAAAAGAAACATCCCAACAAAGAGTGAACCGGATTGGAATCTCTTCTCCTGGCCCCCTCATTCTAAGTAAGGCAAAAAGCTTTGTAGTAATAAACAACAGATAACTTAGGCTGCTTTTAGACGAGCCGGTCGCCATCGTGCGACCCGCTCATGCAATATTTCAAAATCCCGCGATGCAGGATTACACGAGACAGCCGTCGGGGATCACGCGAATGAAAGGCGGCCGCGCATTATTTGCCGACTGCGAATTAAATACCTCAATTGTGTGAAAGTGGACCAAGGGTCTGTTCCAATGACTTCCATGGGCTTTGGAGCTGGCCCCACGTGAACTGGAGAACCACAGTATATTGGGTTAATGACTTTCCCTTGAATAAAGGAAATTAGATGTTGCGAACCATGTCTTTGTTTGCAAATGAAACTTGGTCTATCCATTTGCTAGAATGTCTCAGAACACAGTTTTTCATTTTAGACTTTTCACCGTGGTAAACGTTGCAGTGCTTTACATTCATTAAGCTCAGGACCATTTACTCTGTGCAAGCAAAGCAAGTGCATATATCTCGTACCCATAAAACATCCGTTCTGAATTATACAGGAAATAAATTAGACTGAGACAGAAGCCCAGTTTCCAGAATAAGCTAGGCAAACACCTCAGATAAATGTGACCTATTTTAAATGGAAAGTTAGTGCAATTTGATAAGTGCCAATAATTCCCTCATTATGCCAAATGGGTCTGTCATCCCAAGAGAGTACTGGCTGGCTAATCTTAATTTGCTAATAAAAACAGCAAAAGTGCAGTAAGAAAACTCTCATTAATAAAAGCACAGTGTACTTTTTAAGTGTCTTGAGTCCTGAATTCTAACTTCTTCCAGCCTAAAATAAGCTGCTGTTCTAAGCTGGCATTTCCCAAATTGTGTATCATGACACCTTGGTGTGTCACCAGCACAACACCAGGGAGCAATGGCACACACTCTGCACTCCTAGCTCAGTGTCGCTTTACCTCAGGGGCGTAGCTAGATTGGAATGGGCCCTGATGAAGAAGATGGAGTGTGGATGCAAACCAGTGTAATCACTAGACTAGGCAAGACCAGCCTTAGGATTTTCAGGGCCCAGGGAGAAGATAAAATGTGAAGATCAAGCCCAGCATCCTGTCTTTGACAGTGACCTTTCTTGGTTGCTTTGGAGAAGTACCTAACCGGTCTTAATGGAGCAGGGCAGGCCTTAGGATTTGTGGGGCCCAGGGTAAAGATAAAGTGGCCCTTCCCCCGTGGGGGCAACCTCTGCGGTGCCCTGAAGGTGGTCATGTTTGGGGCCTCACTGACAGGGAGTGGTGCCTCCACAACCTGTCCTGGTGAAAATGGAGGCCATTGCACAGCCCTCGGAAAGAGTGGGGCCTGGAGCGGCTGTCCCATGTTGCCATGTGGTAAGGCTGGCCCTGAGGCTAGGGTAGTTGGGTGTGGACTTGAGAGGTCAGGGTTCAAATCCTGTCACTGAGTGACCTAGGGCAAGTCATTATGTTTCAGCTTCATTTCACTATCTGTAAAATGGGAATAATAATGTTGTTCCTTACAGAGTTGTTGTGAGGGTGAACTAGATAAAATTGTAAAGCACTTTGAATACTGGAAGGACAAAAGAATAAAATAATAATGCAGTTGCACCAGGGAGTGTGGACCCCTGTGCTGCTGCACCACCTGCATCCATTAAGTGCTACCCCACTGCACCACGGCTTTTCTCCCCACAGGATTTATATTGACGTCAACAAGAGCACTCCACAAGCAGGACAAGTGGCGAAGGGGAAGCGCAGACTGGGACAAAATGCAAGAGAAGTTAGCCTGGGGGGGGCACTGGGAGGTGAAAAGGGGCAAGTTGGCAGAGCCAGGGCAGAAATCAGGCCAGCTGAGGCAAGCGCAAGAGGAAAAAAGGTTGGTGTTCATGCAAGCTTGATGCCAGCTTGAATCATTAGACAACCACTGCTTTGTGCAGCTTTCAAATAAGAACAGAGTGAACAATCCTAAATGGCCACTTTCCCTCAATCTATGTATTTATTTTAATCATGTTGCATGATAGAAGTAAAGCCATTGGATTAGGCATTTAGCTAGTAGAAACATCAGGCCATTATCCTTTGTCAATGTTCAATCCTTTGTCAATGTTCAATTTCGTTGACGTATCTTCATTAGACAGTTTCTTTACCATCATGAGTCCTCCAATGCCCACTGGACTTCAAGGGTTTCTCTCCAATCCACAGCAAGATTTACCCACTAACTGTGCAAAGCAATTTAAAGATGTGCTTCTGTCGTTTTACTCCTGTGGAAACTTTCAGAAGATCAGAGACAAAATTCAAGCAGTATCATTATTACAAATTTCCCACCATAGCTCTAATGCAAGAGGAAACCTTCAAAATAATTTCTAAATGCTTCTTCTGCAGCAGTTCTCTTGGTGAATTATGTTACTTACTAATCAGCCAGGCATCGTTTATGTAAGGTTGCCAGACTACTGAGTCGAGTGGAATCTGTTACTCCTGTTACCATTTTCAGATTCCCTGGAGTAAACATAGGCCGCTTTTAGACGAGCGGCACGCGATTGCGCATAATTTGAGATGTCCGCATGTTGTAATTAGACAAGACGGAAGTGGGGTATTATGCGCATATTATGGCGGTTGCGCATTTTTAAAGTCCGCAAATTAAATAGCTCACAATCAAGCTATTTAATTCACGGACTTAAAAAATGCGCAACCGCCATAATATGCGCATAATACCCCACTTCCGTCTCATCTAATTACAACATGCGGACATCTCAAATTATGCACAATCGCGATGCGCAATTGCATGCAGCTCGTCTAAAAGAGGCCCTAGATATGGTACGTTTTCTCTGTGGAAGTGCTACCAAGGGGTTGTTAGACTCCACTTCAGAAAGGAGGAGAACAAAAGTCACACAATTTCTATACAGGGGAAGGGATCCCCATGAGATGTGTCAGCTAATGGAGTCAGTCAGCGCTAGTATCCAGAAGTACAGAACTCCTTCATCCTTCTAATTTGCTTGGGATAATTCAACAGCCAGCTCTTTCTTTACAGCAATACTACTCCTGGATACATCTAACACTGGATGTAGGAGTTCTGTGTATGATGACAGCTTCCATGTTTGATCTAACACAGGAAGTGGGCAGGGATACAGCTTCCAGGATGTTCTCAGCTATTATAATTATCCACCTGTGAGCTACAGCAGCACTAACAGTTTGCCTCTGGTTTGTCCGGTGGTGGTGGCATTTTTGTGACATCTGAATAGATCTACTCCATATTATTGATCTCTGAGAGTGTAAACACAAGGGCTAGGAGCGGCCTAGAACCCGGAGCCTCCCTGTATGGTCCCCATTCAGCAACTACTGGTGTTGACAGTGTTGGGAGCCCTTCATATGGACAGACCCACACATGGGTTCTGCAAGTGCATAGGCAGCCGCCATGCCCCACCCTATGCCCCTCCCAGGATTCCATCCCCTGCCATGGGACACAGCCCCTGCAACTATGGCAATGAAAAGCCATGCCAGCTGTTAACCTCTGCCTGCCTGCGAACCCGGGACACACATTGTCTTTAAGGGCTCCTGTGCAGGTCAGGGTGAGAGGCTGGGTAGGGTGTGTTCGTGCATGGGACAATTCAGGACTTCTGCCCTGTGATCACGGTGGTGGTGGTGAACCCATGTATGGCTGCGGTTGCCCGGGGGCATTCACATGGGATGCAGCCCCATGGGAGCCCATTGCTGTGGGCTGGGCTGGGTTAACCCATGCTATGTGCTCTGCATTCCTGGGAATAACGTGGCAGGCGGCTTCTCCAGAGTGGCTCTAGGGCATCCCTGCGACAAACATCTGGCAGCCACCTTTCAGACACACAGGTGGCCCATGGTAACCCCAGATTCAATGGGGGACAGCGTCTGGTTTGTTAACACCCTGAGAGGATCGGTGGTAGAGGTACCGTAAAGATTTTTCTTTGGGTCTCTACCACCAATCACCTCAATGTTACCCTCAAGATGGATCTTTTCATGCATCACAAAATGCCACCACCATGTGGTAAACCCGAGGAAAACTGGCAGTGGTGATGCTGGAATCTCTAGCTGATAATTTCGGTATAGAAATCTATGAAATAAATAAATATAAATAAATAATCTTGACATCTGAAAGCACCTTTAACAGCTTCGACACGACAGTATCTTCCAATCATCTTTCACACACCCTATAGATTGCCTTTGATTTAAGAGATTTACTGATGTTTCTGAGTGACTCTTTCTTTGTGCTAAAATTACCAGCACTTAGAACATGTGACAGTCACTTTAAATGGGACAGTAGTTTCATAAGGTCCCTATCCTTCATATATGTAGATGTACACCACTAGAACATTGCTCAAAATAGCATGATCTGCACAGTCATCGGGGGGGGGGAGGTCAGGAGGGAGTTCAGTTTATTCAGAAAGACCCTGATTGGAGTAACATAGGGTGATTTCAGAAGTGACATGGTGAATGTCCACCACAATCAACCTCAGTCAAATGCAAGGGGTGGTGAAAGCGCTGTGCTGTGCATGTCTGTTTGCTCGCATCCAGATGTTCACCACAGTCAAACGCAGCCCAGGGTGAAGCTAGCCAAGCTTCGTGAGATTGGGGTGGGAGGAGGTCCAGAAGTATGGTGAATGGTCACCACGGCAGGGGTGAATGAAAAGTAACTTCTGAACGGAAACCCGTAGCCGCGGTGGAAGGAATTGACCCCAGCCACGGTGCATTCTGGGGCTAGAACCGAGGTCCACGTCCCCACTGCATGTCTGTTGTGTTCCCCCGGCCCATGTTCTCTCGGATTGCCCCCGGGTGGTGGTCACGATCCTGTCACTTCTGTTGGGACTGCACGTGTCACCACAACCCGCGGTGAATCCGTTCACACCGGGGTGGGATTCACTGTGGTGAATTGGAACGCGTCACTTCTGAAATCACCCACACTCATCACACTACACATCATATGCTAAATTCATCCCTCGTGTAAGCAAGACCAACACTATTTGAAATCAGAAATAGTTACGTATGCTCGTGCCAAAGCTAAATTTGGACCAATATTGGTAACTTAAACATTGGGTTACGCACATTTGTAAAATATGTGTGTAAATCTCTGAGTAGTGTAATGAGCAAGATGCATGACAATCACTGTGGATTTCATAGGGTGATTTCAGATGTTACAATATCACAGTGAACCACGCTCAATTCCGCATGGTGGCTGTGATCGCGTAACATCTGTTGGGGGAAACGGATGTTTCCCCCCAGATGTTACCACAGCTTGGGATTGCATTTGACATGTGAGAGGCCGAAGCAGCGGGACCGGAGGCTGCCGCGTGTCGAATGCAATCCCATGCCGGGGTGAACCCCGGCGTCTCGTCTGGTCGGGCGCCACGGCCCGCGATCACCAGCGGGACCCCGGGCCGTGGCGGATGCGGCCCGCCGCGGCGGCCGCATTGACCCTGCCGCCCACCCGTCTCCCCAGAGGGCGGGCAGCGGGGAGCGTGGAGGGGGCGGGGCCGTGCAGCCACACGTTGCACCACACGACCCCACCCCCTCCCCAATTCCCTGCCGGGATCCCCCCAGCACGTCTGTTGCGGCGTGACGGGGTGATCCTGGTGGGGAAGGAATTCGGTGATTTCAGTATGGGGCCAACGGGCCCCGTAACGTCTGAAATCACCCATAGTCACACTTTGCAATGCTGACACATCTGGATTTCTACTGTTATCCCCAGATACACAACCTTTCAGGAAACGCATTCCAAGAATCACAGGGCAACAGTGCCAAAAGAGCAAGGTGAAAGGAACCACTGCCCTGAGCACAAACTGCAGCGGAGGAAGGCACAAACAGAACCTGGGGCAGCAAATCTAAGGATGGAAATGGACAGAATTGAAGTCCTTCACCCTGCATCAATTCACTCTAGCACCCACTGAGTAATGGGAATCACTAGGCTGCGGCATCTCCACAGGTCCATCACCCTATGGCGCTGGCTTGGATCAGATCATCTATCAATGGTTAGCCCTAATCTGGAAATCTCATCTGTTTGATCCTGCCCACTGAGATCAGGGAATAGGGACTTCTAGAATCAAGGACACTGCAGGCCAGCATGTACTTTTGCGAAATCCATAAGTAGCTGCAAATACTATGTTTAAAAGTCTGCCTATGTAAATTCTCAACAGTTCCTTTGTGCATGGTAATTACTCAGCTACTTTAAACCTTTTCCCCACTATGTGTATTACTATTTGTAACCCCTGCTACCACAGCCTCTTTAACTATAATATAGGACCATCCTGCCCTTTGGAGTATTAAGAACGTAAGTAGTGCAACACTGGGTCAGACCAAGGGTCCATCGAGCCTAGCACCTGCCTTCAACAGTGGCCAATCTCCGGCAGTTGGAAGAAGCATGCAACAGGTCACAACGGGGCAATCCATTCCCTGTTCACTCCCAGCTCCCGACAGTAAGAGTTTACTGTACAATACAATACATAAATTGTAGAGTTCAGTCAAGCTGCAGGAGATACCCAAACACAAAAAATTGTCTTCACCAGTATAGAAAGAAATATGGATCCACTTACAAGGGAAAGTTTGCAGATATTTTTTTCTGGGTCTGTTGGGGGACAAGTGGCTATACAGAAATAGATTGTGTGTTCCAAAGTCCCTGATGGAACTGGAGGAAACATTTCTTATCTGTTGCTTTCAAAGTGGATTATCTCTAAAAGGAAACCAAACCATTGCCAAGTATGTTTTTAATAGTGCATTTGTTTGCGATATTATCTTATGGAACTGCAGGTTATATGCTCCACATTCCTTGGTGAGTTTGCAAGTTACTACCGATATGTTTTGTCTGTAAGTCACAATTAGACAGAGCTACATGATGATGCAAAGTCACTGACCAAGCGATAGAGACAAAACTGATGGCTCTCAAAAAGTGATAGTACCACATGATGTTGCTGGAGTAGCCACGTATGGAATACTTGACGGCAAAGTTGCCATATTATAGGTTTCAAATTCCCAAATATCTGTTCATTTTGCTTAAAGCATCACACACTGTGTTCAGATCACTCCGAAGATCCTGGACAACATTTTCAATACTTCTGGTGTCTTTCAGAATTTCAATGCTTTGCGTGTATGGATTGAAGTACACAGAAAAGGGACGATTGATTGATTTGGCAAAGTCCCTAAAAGAAAAGAACACACACACCTAATTTTGTCACATCCAGATAAGAAAAAATTAGATTTTAAAAAAAAAAAATTACAGAGAAAGGGAACCGTATACCTCATCTTTTCTTTGGCTTCCTCAAAACTTTCAGAGACAAAGTAAGCTTCCTGAAACGTGGTGATAAGGCATTCTTGCAAACAAGTTGTTTTTGGATCAAATGTTTTCACATTGGCCTTGTCAGACAATGCATGCTGCAAAATATACCACAGAATCTGTTAAACTATATTATGAGACTCTTGAGTGTCTTGGCTGTATTTTCTCTGTACAGCTAGCTTTTATATCACTGTTATTGTACAGTCCCAAGCAGTTGCTAGTCTCTCATGTTTTACACATATTGGTACTTCATCATGAATAGAATAAATCAATTTTTACTTAAAAATCTATTAACTACTGTAAGTTTCCCCCACCCACCCCTCCAAATTACTACATAGTTCAGTGATATATCTGCTCCTTAAGGTATAAGAAACCACATCTGCTGAAGGATGTCATAAAATAAATATTCCACCAAAATCACTGATAGAGCTGCAAATAACAGTTTTGACAGCCTCATGTAACAGTAGAAATGATAGTCACCTGTACAGGTAAAAGAGGATGTGACCAAAACACTCACATAATACCCAATTTTATTTTATTTATGGCATAAGCCAAAAAGAATATTCACAAAGTCACATATATGCATATAAGCACGTATAAACTATGTAGGGACCCTTAATACATTAAAATAAAAACTCTTAAGTGAGCTCCATGTATTTATCCGTACAATCCCAATCTCTACATACGTTTCCAGTTTCAATTAACCTGTAACAGATTTATTTAAACAAATCTTGCCCTCCCCCAGACTTACTAACAACAGGGTTTACCCCTGTGTCTCTTGAAGGTGTCTCACCCTTCCCAGACTTGCTGAAAATACCTTTCGTCCCCGGCCTCCAGAGGCCAAAAGTCCATATCCGTATAATATTTTGGTTTCTTGATTTTACCTTAACTACAAACCTTTGGACATATTAAAACATTTGACCTGGAGTTCGTATAGCTTCCCAACCATTTTCTTTCTTATTCCCTGCGCTACATGAATAAACTTAGCTAATACAATTGTGGTATTTATTGCTGAGTCCTGCAATATATTGGCAGTTTTCCCCACATAATACCTGTCATTTATTTTAAGGCCAAATACTGCGCTAAATCTTAGCAATTAGTTTAAGCTAAAACAAATACATGGAACATATGCCAAATTTATTCATTTTGTTTCAACAAAGCAAATAGAAAGGCATATTTGCTTCCCAAGTCATTTACAGAATTGAATATTTGTTTCATTCATTTTTCTCTGGGTTGTTCATTTACATCACTATTTTGTACTTGCTTATATTAATTGCACAATTAATTACATTTATTGCTAAATACTACTAATACTATTCAGGACTATTAAGTACACTGGAATGACTTCTGCTGGCAAGTGCGTGCAAGCTACACATAGCTCATCTTCAGTCAGAATCCAGCTGTTACCTGTACAGGTAAAAAGGTGAGAATTCAGTACAATAAGAGATATTATCTCAACCACTTTGGCCATTTTTAAATGGGCCTGGCTGGGAGGTGGGTCCATGTGTGCTTGGTGAAGTGCACACATACTTCTGGTGAGTGGGGCAACTGGGAAAAACCCAGCTTGCTCTATACAGGGAGTTGGGTGGAGATAGGTATAGGTGTGCAGGTCGCGGGAGTACATGCCAACCCACCGTCACTTTTAGATGGGCATTTGCACACGTGTCCACTAGTTGGACCTGCATGTAAGCATCTCATCTAAAAACAGCTTTTTTCTCTCATTTGTAGGAGCCAATATGACTGCTGTACACTAAGCAGCATAAATATATGAAACCCATTACATAATGTTCATTTGTGGTGTGCTGATAAAATGCAAACTTTCTGTGCTGATGAAATGCATTATCCTTCTACCAAGTACACTAGAGCCATAATATGGCAAATAAATACAGCTAGGAAACAAGAATTATATGAAAAGGCACATCAATATACATAGTATACATTAAGAGGATGAGAAAAGTCATTACATCAGCTTCTCTTTTAATGTGATTGACACAAGGAAGAACAGAGACTGTAGTTTTCCACACTGAGAACTAACTCACAAAATTCTGTCACAACCTCACTTTCTACTTTCGCACTTTTATATGTAGATCTGCCCAGTTCCTATATTGTTTGTAGGTTGTGGTTTTTTTACCAGTCAAGTCAGTTATATTCATTCTCAGTCCTCTTCACTTAGGTACCAGCATTCAAGAAAAGTGAGTTGTTTCCAGACATTTTCTAGCTACTCTATACATGCACTGTTAAGTGCTCCAGAAAAACCTTTAAACAGATTACAAGCATAGTTCCTAGATTACCAACCTAAAACACATCACTTGAGAATGAAGTGGGATCATTCAGAAAGAAAATCAACATTTGATTTTTGGTGGGACACTTAGAAAGAAAATAAAACGTTTAATTTCAAACTGGCTTTGAAACAACAAAAATTCATTTAAAATGTAAACTGCAATTGTTGTTCTTTTTTTAAATGGATCAGAATTCTTTAAAAAAATCTCATTTAAATAAGGCATTTTCCAGGTAAAGTTTTGTGTGAACGTACTTTACATACTCACTTTTTGCAGTAAACCACCACATTCCTTCTGCAAAAATCTTCACTTGTTCTGTTATCCAGATCTTATACATGCACATTCATGTATATTTTTAAACAACAACAAATTGAAACAGAGTACAAACAGAGGTAAAACTACACCCAAGTAACATTAGTTGGCTCTTGGATCCCCAGAACGTATCTAGAGCCATTGAACAATGGTTCCAAACCAATGTGCCCAGCCACATTAGTGTGTCTCCGCAGGATTCTAGGTGCACCTTGAAAACGCAGGCAGAAACAAAGTAGTTTAGATGATATCTTTTATTGGACTAACGTCCATTGGTGAAGGTATGCAAACTTCCGAGGACTCTCCAGCAGGCAACAGTCAAGTCAGAACAGAACATCAAGTCTGATGAAGAGTCCTGTGGGACCATTAGGAACAGAAGCTGGTCCAATAAAAGATATCATCTGAACTACTTTGTCTCCAACTATTTTGGGACCAATACGGCAACCAACTCCTCTCTAGACTTGAAAATGTAACTAGTTCTAGTTGCTCTGTGAATCATGGCCCTTCAAGGCCACACCACAACTGTTATAAAATTAAATAATAACTTACTAAATTAAATATTTATTTATAGATAATTGAATAGTCCAATTACTGCCCACTTCATTTTTGTCTTCAGTTACATGCAAGAGGGGTCTTCAGCATTATATTCAGTTTACATGTGTGGCTGTGGGGTGACAGGTAATCATGGGCATGCCATAAAAGCATTGCTGAAGATTAGGTAAGTCTGACCCTCAAAAAAGTTGGGACCCTTCACCCTAGCAAACCATTCCATCCTTGCAGATTCCTTCTTTGAAATATCTTTTGCCTTTAAGACGGCATTGGGAAGAGTGTCAGTAGATCTATCAAACTTGCTGCTGTGTTCTGGTCTGGTGCCACAAGTTATTTGCAGCTGTGCACCTGCAAAATACAGTCAACTGTGCAGAATAAGCAAAGTGTTAAAATGATAGGCCATTGTTCAACAGAAGGGCCTCTTTCGAGGTTGTTTGAAAGGTAGCTGACAAAAGAGCACCAGAAAGGCCTTGGCATGCTTTTTAATACTGACCTCAGGGCAGTTTGAATATCATACGTGGCAAGTTCTGTCAGGCACTGTAACAGGGTGAGCTACTCTGGAAAGGGTTAATGTGCTTGGCTCACCTGCTCCTGGCTAATTGACCTCCAACGGAGGTGAATTTTGCTCTATAAAAGGAAAATTAGGTTGCTTCCAGCTAGAGCTGAAGAAGGTCAGTTGACCCTATTTTGCATAAAAAGGTCAGTTGAAATGAATATCATGTCCAACAATTTTGCTTGCTTCGAATCAGGTCAGACAAAGTGAATATGAACCACTATTCCTGCTTCATTTCTGGAAAGGAATATCCATTTCAGGAATTTTGATTTGGTTATTTTGGTCACTTCAGTTGCTGGTATGAATAGCACTGATAGTGCCTAAACAAATGAACCAAAATATTGACCCAAGTTGACTGAAGTACCAAATGACCCACATACTTAAAATACCAAAATACCCAAATAAATAGATATGCAAATATAATTTCCATGGATGAATAACTTGAATATTCAATGTGCTATCTGAAAATGTGGATAATATTTGCAAATATGAAAACACCTATTCATTTCCGCTTTTGAAGGGGGTGGAATGGAGAAAGGGAGCTCACCAGGGAGAGGAAGAAGGCAAGCAATTCCCATCCAGGTAGACAGATCCTCCCCAGATCAGGGAGGTCTGATTGGGACCTAGCTCAGCAAGGATTAGAAGAGTCTGAAGGTGATGCTTGTTGGTTGGATTTCTTGACAGGACATTCGGCAATGGTCTGGAGGGACTATGAATTAGAAGTGAATTATATATCTGATGAAAGATTTACCTGAAAACTGTGATTATTTTGAGTGGGAAGGGCTGCAAGGAGCCACTATTGGAAGGTGAACCTTGTTACAGGTACATTCTCTGATGACAGCCCACCTAGTCCTATGTAACTTAAAACTACTTCTCTGCAGCTTTACTTTATGCCAGAGAAGAATGGCACCCTGAACTTGGTGGACTAGAAAATCCAGCCCCTATACAAACTAGAGAGAGAGACTCTTTTAGCTCAAGCAGTAAGAGATGGGATTTTGTAATAAAGAGTTCTGAGTGCAGTCCTTGCTGATGCCCATGAGTGACACTGGTATTTTGGTTACGTGGCTACTTCAGACTGATGTTCTGTCAGGAGGCGGGAGGGTGTGGCACATAAATCTAATAATAAATAAATATGTCCATTGCCAGGAACAAGCAAAATGCCTTCACAACACTTTCAGCCCTGCTAGTTTGGGAAGCAACAGACAGACTCTCATAGACATATTAGGATGTGTTTTGTTATATACTTGCTCCTTTTAGCATATTGTGTAGGGTATAATAATTTAACAGGTCTGTTAAAGTTCACAAGAAATTTCCTTTGGATAGCAAAGGGGAACATCTGAGATGAGTTGCAAACGCTATCCTCTCTACGGGCAACAGGTGAGATAGCGCTGCTTGAGTCCCCATAATGATTTTATTGTCTTGTTATTCTGAAGGAGAAAATAAGAGTCTTGGAACATATACTCAAATGTTTTTCTGCTCATGTACAAATGGGTCATTTTCAAATTGTGAGCTAATGTTACCAGAACTTTTTTTACGATGCCCATAGAATTTTATATATTGTTTAGACAAATAGAAAGAGAGTCTCTAGTGGTAAGAAGAGTCATAAAATGCGCACAGAGCTTCTGAGTTTTGTTTTAACCAGTATCACCACCCTTTTCAAAAATGATGTGTAATGGGTCCACTGCTCCTGGCATTCGGTTATAATCAATGGGGAGGCTTGATTTAGCTAATCTCAAGACAATTATTTTATTTGTGAGCAGCTTTGATAGCAAAGCTAGGATAATACAAGTATGGAAATCTACTTCTCCCTTCTAAAGCAACTAGGAGCAAAAGCAGAATTCTGCCCGTATTCTGATTCCATCAGAACTGAGTGGTTTGATCATTCCAATCAGAAATTGGAACAGAAATAAATCTGTCCCAATTTCCAATTGAAATGATCAAAATCGCTTTCACCATTTTGTGCATGCGTAAAATGGCTCAATCGAAATTCTGATCAAAAATTTTCCAGCCTTTCTGTTTCGACAGAACTGTTCCACAGAAAGAAAAAGGCTAATTTTGATCCAGCCTTAATAGCAACTTAGTGTAGAAGGCATAGGACCTGAACAAAAATTTAATGAAGTTAGAGAAAACACTCCTGTGGATTCAAGTGTAGGTCCTGAATACACAGATTAGTGGCTTTGATTTGCCTTTTTAATCAGAACTAATTAACAGAAATAGTTTTGCTTGGTAAATTGACAAATCTGACAGCCCTACCGATTTCTCCCGTAATCTACTTGTTTTCATATTCTTTACTGTGTCACAATAATACATTAAACTATATTTCTTTATGCAAATTTAAAACACATCTTGTGTATCCTTTTTCTTATTTCCAAACCCTGAATATATAATCTGTATTAACTCCATAGAGTTAACAGAGCTTCATTATGCCTAACTAGTCTGCCTCTTAAGGCTTGATCCTACAAAAAAGAAATACAGCCTGGGCCTCTTGGAAATAAACTCTAAGTTTTAAGAACTTGTGGTTAGCTGGAAGTAGAAGTATTATCTGGAAGTACAGATCTAACCACAGTTATCCATGATTCATGCTTTAGTCTCAGACTTACCTTTAATTCTCCAATGGAAGACAGAAGGCCCGCCCCATATGCACGCAGTTGTCCTTCTTGCTTGCAAAGGCCAAACTCGATGGTAAAAAAATAACACTGGGGGGGTGGAAAGAGATATACATATATATATATATATATACATACACATAGGAGATGTAAACATGCACTTAAGCAATGCCAGTCTGTTCCATAGACATTTGATTGCACCATTTCATCAGAATTTACGTTTTTAAAATAAGTTCCGATCAAGGACATTGGCTGTTAAGTACTATAAATGTCATGCTCAGCAATGTTAGAATTGCACAAAAATGGCATATAAAGAGCAAAACCAAAAAATATTCCAGCTTTTCTCTGTTTCTTTGCCAGATCATAAGAAGAGTAACTTACACTCTGACTAATAAGAGCACCTCTGTTTTAGAAGAAACATGTAATTAGCTGCTTAAGTCCCATTAAGTAAGTGCTTAAGTGCTCTCCTGAATAAGGTTAGATAGCAGTACATGCTAGAGTTTTTCCCTGAGGCTGAATAGGAGCCTTAGCATTGAGAAGGTTTTACTCACTTTGCCATAAAGTCAAAATGTCACTTAGCCTTGGGCAGCTCAGTCTCCAAAGTGGTCCACCAGCGCAAGCCCCACTGAAGTGAATGGGAAGCTTTAGGGATTGAGCGTACATTACAAAAATCACATCTATGTCTATAGACCTCAGTAAACCAATCTATTACAATTTAGTGATGGGAAATCATACTGAAAATTGGGATTGGTTCAGAATCAGACTGACACGACTTTAAATCAGAGTTTAGTTCATATTGATTGGAATTGGTTCCTATTCCGAGCAATATGGGCTAAATCCATGTGTGTGCCCCCAAATCTGCTTCTCCTGGACCTCTGTCTGGCCCGGGCACTGGGCAGAAGTTCAGAGGAAGCAGAGCCAGGGGTTGAGGGGCCATGAGGGGGGGGGGAGTTGCCTTCCAGGACCCCTGCTCATCACCTACCTCCTCCAGACTGCTGCCTGTGTCCGCCCACCCCAGCGTCTGCCACAGCAGGAGTCTGGGGGAGACGTGCACCAGGCAGGGGTAATGGGAGCTGGGTGGGGAGGGGGGATAGTTGATTAACTTACCTTTTTTCCTAGGCTCTGGAGTCCAGTGATGTGTGACATCTGACACAGCCTTCTTAGGGCTGCGCAGAGCAGAAATACTAGAGAAAATAACTGTGCATGCACAAAAATGGCCACCATGGCCATTCTGTGTACGCGTGACCATTTTCCAAAATGGCGCCAGGCAATTTTCCATATATCACACACACACACTCAAACATAAGACCAGTAACAACGTTATTCAGCTTACACTGTCCAGCCAAAGATGTCAAATAGTACAGAAGACTTTGAGAAATAAAGGAACTATATCCCTAAAAAGAACGGCAAAAACAAATAATTTCTGCAGTTCATTTTTTTCTATTTTGAATTTTACATTAGGGATTAGGACTTTATCATATATATTTTTGTGTAAAAATAAAGACCTGGTATTGATCAGCCCACGAAAAGAATCATCTCTTTCGACCCTTCAAAATTTTAAGAACCCGGGTACAATCCTAACTCCATTAAATATAATGGGGATTGCACCCCTAGTTTCCAGAATCCATGGAAATGCTTCAGGCAGATTTACAATTATATCATATTGTGCTATTTGACGCAGGCCCAATTCATAGTTAATTTAAATAAGCATAAGTCCATTGAGATCAGTGAAGCTGGGTAGTGGCTCATCGTCCCCTTAGAAGATCCTTTGTGAAGTCCCACAGGGTTCCATCTTGTCCCCGCCCTGTTCAATGTGTTTCTGAAGCCCCTGGACAAGACTTTATGGAGATTTGGAGTGAAGTGCAATCAGCAACACTCTCTCATTCTCTTTCATCTGACCCAGCGTCCTGAAATCTTGATGCTTACCCAGAGCCTGGCTGCTATTGAGGACTGGATGTGGACAAGCTGATTGAAACTGAATCCAGACAAGACCAAGGAGATGTTGGTTGGCCGGTCTTGTGACCTAGGGGACTTAGGAACTGCTGTTACTGATGGGGTGTGGCCTCTTTTGGTCACTCAGGTTCACAGCCTTGGGGTGCTCTTGAATCCATTGCTGCACCTGGATTTTGCAGTGGTGGCCAGGAGCACTTTTCACCAACATCATCTGGCGAGAAGGCTATGACCCTTTTTATCAGATTCAGCCACTGTCGTCCATGCCTTTGTAACCTTGAGGCTAGACTACTGCAATGTGCTCTATGTGGGGTAACCTTTGATTACTGTTCAGAAGCTGCAGCTGGTGAAGAATGCAGTGGACTGACTTCTGTCAGGGGCGGGTCACTGGGTGTCCATTACACCAGTGCTCCAGAGTCTCCATTGGCTGCTAATGCTTTCTGGGCACAAGTCAAGGTGCTGGTTTTGACCTATAAAGCCCTAAATGGCTTGTGTATCTGAAAGACCCCCCTCCTCCCTTATGTTCCGTCACCACCGCTGAGGTCGTTCAGAAGCGCCCTCTTGCAGGTACCATCTATGTGTGAAGTTTCAAAAGGGCACATAAGAAGCATTCTGGGCAGCTGTCCCTCAATTATAGAACTCCCTCCCCTTGGAGATCCGAGTCTTTTCATCTTCTAGAAGACCTTTTTGTTTGGCCAGGTGTTTGAGAAGCAGGGATAGGGTTATGTGGGATTGAATGGGATCTTAAGGAAAAGGTTGGGGGGGAGGGTGTTAGGTGATTTTTTTAGCTGGTTTTTTTTTAGCTTTCCTGTCCCTTATTTTGAAAGACTGGGTAAATATTAAAATAAATATCTACTAGTGATGGGTGAGTTTTAAAAAGACCTAGGCCACTTTTAGACGAGTGGGCCGCAGTCACACAATCTGCTCACGTGACTTTTGAAAATCCTGTGGGTTGGGATTAGACAAGACGTTTTGTGCGTTAAACTAGTCATGCGTTCTTTTAAAACCGCAACCTAAATACCCAGACGTCGAATATAAATACCATCCCATGAGCGGATCATGCAACTTTAACCTGCTCATCTAAAAATGTCCTTAGAGTACAAGAAGCTGGATTAATCAGCCCCAAATCAAATACTTGTCTGAGGCTTATCTGAAATTCTCAAGTCAGAATTTCTCACAAGAGATTTTACACTTCCATCTTCTGAGGGAATTTCTGCACTTCTAGTTCTGCTGCCAGATGGAAGCCAGAAGTGTGGAAATTAAATATAACTTTATAATGTTAACCAAACACTTCTGAAGTTTGAGACAGATTCATTTGGAATTTGGCTTCCAGAATGGGCAGAGGATCAATTTTTTCTAGCTGATGCCCCTTTGCTAATGTTTACATAGCTGCTCATTAACGTCATTAACATTTTATTTCAGTTTCTTTTACATAGAAAAAGTAATGAAAGATTACAAGGTCTTCATTACAGCACTGTGCAAAAATATACAGAAGATTTAAAAGGTAGCAATGAGTTAGAGTCATAGCTTGCCGAGTCTTCTCATTGACTTCAAGCATTCTTTCAGTAAGGTCCCACACAAAAGCCATAGAACGCTGAAAGCCTTGGAGAGAATATTAGAGATAAAACAGGTAGTGGATTTATTCTTCATGGGTATTAGCAGCAAATTTTTGGGTAGCTCTTTGAGTACCTGACTCGCATATACATTTTTTTTTCACATATTCCTGTAAACTCACACACACACACTTTTGGATTTTGATTCAGTTATTTTGATATTAGGGTTATATCATTTTCAGTGAATGCACACGTGAGATGGTGCTAATATTACCAAAATGACAACCTAAATACCTTGATCAAAAACCCTAAGAAAAACAAAATGAATAACCAAAATGAATACTTGACAATGTGTAAATGGCTATGTTATCACCTGAGCCACCATTTTTGTTCAGGGAGGGTATATTTGATGGGTTAACCTGTTTTTTGGGGTACACATTTTATCTCTAGAATACAGTATGTGGCTAAAAGCACTAGATTGTAAATGAAGAAATCTAGGTTCTATTTCTGATTTTGCTATTGTGCATTCTGATTTGTGCATTCAATTAGGACAGATTTTCAGAGCTGGACACATGCAATTGACATGCACGATTAGGGTGCTTTCTCATGAGACAAAACAAGCACCATTTGCCTCAGGGGAAAACTCCAGGTGGCAAATGCTGCCCAGCTTTTGTCATGCGGGAAAACTTTGGCCCCAATCAGGCAGAGGATTCAGAGTTTGATTTTCAGCTCTGTAACCTCCGCATAATCGGAGGCAAAGCCACGTGGTTTTGCTTTCTCATGAGACAAAAAGCTGCGGAGCAGTTGCCTCCCAGAGTTTTTTCCAGAGGCAAATGGTGTGCGTTTTTCACGTGAGAAAGCGGTCTCCGATGTATGCAGACTTAATTGATTCACTGACAGGTATGCACCAACAGGCAAACTGAACAAATCATTGTAAACTCCTAGGAGGACAGATCAGGGTCTCATTACATGTTCATACAGTACAGCACTACTACAGTACAAATAGTAAACAGAAAACAGATCCGGCTACTCTCCTTATGCACTATGGCAGAGTTGGCAAATGGAGGCTCAGGAACCACATGCAGCTCTCAGGCAGCTGTACTGTGGCTCTTTCCAGAAGTGGCTGACTGGGAGGGGTGTCCATGTAGCTCCCTCACCTGCTGGACTGCCTAAGAGCTGGTGCTTTGACTTGAGGAAGTTGGGATTGGGGGAAACCATGCTGCCCTGCCAGTGGGAATGGTTCATGAGAAGCCACAATCAATGTAAAGGATCTGGTAGCTCTCTGCAATATGAACATTTTGGTATGCAGCTCTCCCCCCCGCACTATGGCCTCATTCTTGCACAGTGGGGATATAACCATGTGAAGGGAATGAGCCACTCTGCCGAGATTTGAGGAAGGGGGGGGAGCAATTTCCCCCTCAGGGCATAGCCTTGATAGTGCATAGTGTGGGACTATCCATAATCACCTCTGCCATGGAGTGTAGCTCAGCTTCATGCAAGCAAATCTGTTCCCGTGTGAAAGGGTATGGAAGCAGAAGAGACATGATGGGGAGGGATGGGGGGAAGGGCACTACAGTCACCCGGTCCATACTGTGCACTTTTACATGGATCTTGTTGTTACGTTTAATGAACTCAGGATCATTTGTCACAGGGCCAGGAGCAGTGACAGCACCGCGGACATCAGTATGCATAGCAGAACCATAAGTTATGATATATCCACCCCACCATAGGATCAAGGCCCACCTTCATACAAATGTATATGCAAAAACGTTAAACCTAGACCTTCATCTCCTTGTCAGTCTTTTCATTTGCAGAAATAGATATAATATTCCTTATCTATCTTACAAGGATATTTTTAGATTTTATTCATTAATATTCACCTAAAAAAACTTTGAAACTCTCGAGGGATAGCAGTATAGAACTTCAGGAATTAGTCTTATAAAAAGCATGTTTCATAAGCATAGTCACATGCTCAAAGAGCCCATTTCTTGGGTATAAGAGTGTGGTTGTTTTTTTCAAAGCCCATGTGCAGCTTATTTCTCTAAAATATATAGAAGATGACCAGATGGTAAAATGTCATGTATGTCTGCCGACTACTAGTTTATGTCAATATTATACATTAAGAGACAGCCCTTTATATCAAACACTGATGTTGGGATACATTTGCCATATGCAACAGCTACAACATATAGGTTTTAAGAATTCACCATTTTGCAAGGAAAGAAAATGAGATAGCTCACCCAATGCTGCCATCTTCAGATCGTTAGTCAGTAGTACAAGGCTTTCGACACTACAGAACATTTAGCATATCAGTGATCTTTTGAGGACTATTCCGTTCTGTCTGCCATTATCTCTTTGTGAGAGACTGGTTGTATAGACATAATATACAAATAAAAGTTGTGATGGAAAAGTTAGGAATTGTAAACTGTAGATGAATCAGAGAGGCAGTTTAACTCCTGCCTCTCTGGTTCATCTACAAACCCCACATCTCTCTCACAGAACAATAGGAGGGACCCTCTTTGATGTGCAAATGGAGTTAAGAGACAGAACAGCACCTGGCAGTAAAGAGCACACTGTTTTTTGGACAGGAAACTGTTTCCAGGGAACCAGAACTGCTGGGAGGGATTCTGCCAGAGAGACTGTTTTGCCTGCATGTAATGAGATCTTTGCTTGTGCCTGGTCATAACCGGCCAAGAGTATGGACTTTGAATACTTACGGATTTAGGGTAAGAGGGGAACAAAGTCACGCTAGCACTCTGTCGATTTACTTATTTTTATGCATCTTCCATATAAACTCAGAACCTTTATAATACATTTATAAATTTCCTCTTATAAAGTTGGTGTCTCTGCATTACTGTGTCTGTGTATTGACATGCTAGAATTATTGTTGAATTACACCAATACAAACCATTGATATTTATGTGACAAAGTATCTCCATGATACAGGCAACAAGGAGTTTGCACTTGTGGACTGGCATGCTCTGGAGTCAGAGCTAATTGAAACTGCAAGTGAGTAAACTGAGGGTAAAAACAGAGATGACTCCCGGCCCAGCCTGGGAAACCATGGCTGACATGGGTCAGGGAGGGGCACTGAACTAACATGCCGACGGACGAAGAGCCATCCCACTGCCCACACACCCTGGGTAGGGCCGGGAGCTAAACAAACATGCAGCCCCCACCCCGCCCTGCTCTCAGCACCCCACCCTCTGCTATGATGGGCAGCCATGGCGATGAGCCATGGCGGCCCCTGTCCCAAGGTGGGGATGGCAAGGTTGAACACACGTGCTAGTCCACGTTGGTGGCTCTTAGTCCAGGCTGCATTTTCATAGATTTTCCAAGGATGCAGTCTGGGCTACCTGCCTGCCCACTAGGCTAACACCTGGTAGCATGTAAACACATGTGCCAGAGGGTTCTGGGCCAAAGCAGGCCACCGTCCCGTATGTTTTTACCCACAATCACAGCATGGAGGTGAGTGGGGTGTCAGAGCAATCCCAAGAAACTTTGTCACACATGTGTATGTGATGTGGTGTATTACACTGCACATATAAGCCAGTGTGGTGTAATGGCTAAATGTGCAGTACTTGAACCAGGAGGTAGGAAGGACCCTGGTTCTAGTCTCCCCTTAGCCAGAAACTCACTGGGTGACCTTGGGCCAGTCATATTATTCTCTCAGCCTAACCTACCTTGCCCAATTCCTACCTGAGTTCTTGCCCTGCTCCTTCTATCGCCTTGTGCCTTCTGTCCTGGACTCAGCTGACTTCACTACTGATTCCACATGACCTTCTAACCTTGACTCCATGTCAAGCCCTCATCTCCTAACATACACTCTTATCCTGGTCTTTGAACTTGCCTCCTCACCTGATCCTCCAACTCCTGACTAAACCCATCTCAGTTATAGATCTGACATAGCTCCAGCCTCTATTCTGGCATTTCCTGTTCCCACACTCATGCATGACTATTTAATAATTAATATTGGTAAGTGCTATTAGTTAACATGACCCAGTGTTCCATACCAGTTGTTTATGAATATCACAGCAGTAGGTGGTCTAGAAGGTCCCATTGAAAGGTGATTTCAGACATGCCGCGGCAGCTCCCTGCCACGGCACGGAATCGTGAAATCACCCCCCTCTGGAATCACGCTGGCCGGCAGGTCAACAAACCTGCCGGTGGGTTCCGAAGGGGAATTGGGGGAGGGGGAGGGGCCTCACGGCACACTCTTCAATTCAAACCCTAGAAACTCATGGAACTATGGAGTTTGTCCAGTTCCAGCACTGTGCTTGTGGCTTCCTGTGGAAATGATCAATTCAAACAGAAGCAGAAAGGATTCAAAGAAACAGAAAATGAATCTTCGTGTATAGTATATTCACTTCTTGGTGTGGAAAGAGTTTGAAATTTTACAGTTCAATAAAAAGCAGGGGGGTGCACTTATTGTAAATTTTTACTGAAATTAGACAATTCAATTCTTTTTTTTCTGACCATCTTGGTGTCAATTACATGCTGGTGTATACCTCTCCAGTAAGATCAACTCTGTGGTCACTCACCAGCTGATTTCACACAACTGCACAGATGTGCCATCTGATGGTAATGGCTTCATCACTACTTCAGCTGCTGATGTATAAAGCTCAATATCACATGTCATCTTATGTATTTTTATAAAAATACATCTTCCCAAACGTATCTATTTATTTAATAGTCAATACATGTCATTTGGAGTTGCCCCTCTACACACATCCCCCTCTCAGTAACGTGCCCCGTTGCCCCTCACCAGCAGACCCCCCCAGCAGCAGAGCAAGTCTGGAGTACATCCACATGAGTCTGGGCCCCCTCCACCTTCAGGACTGCCCATACCTCAATCAGGGCCACCAGCTTACCATCCAAGGGTGCAGCTGCCAGGATCTCACAGGCATGTAGGTCACCAATGAGATCCAGCATAGCCAGGTGTTAATGGCACTCACTGGGGGTCTGTGGAATGCCAACACCCCCAAGCTGGGCACTGATGAGAAACACTGGCAGGACAGAACTGGATCCCGTCAGGCAGAGTTCCACTTCAGGCAGTGAAAACAGGTCAAGGACGGTCAGCATTTTGGTCACATCCCACTCTCTCACTGCCTGCAGGGGTTCTACTCCAGTGGACCTCAGAATGTAGAAGTTCAGCACAGTGACACAGTGTCTCAGCTCCATAGGACAAACACTGTACCCCATCATGCCCACGTGTCAACCCATAAAGGCAAAAGCAACCACAAGGGATGGATCGAACAGTTCACCCTGCACATCCGGCCACACCCATATATCAGCAAAGGCCAGGGTATCAAGCACACTCTGGGATCCCATTGGTCCAGGCCACCCACATCAGTCACAAGTGGGCCATCTCGGACCCCCATGTATACAAGGTGGTGCAAAAGACATAAAGAGTGATCAGTGGTGGGAGAGAGATACCCAGTGCCCACGCTGCGTAAAAGCATGTAAAACTGTTACTTTCCAAAGATAAGGGCACAACAGGGCTGCCTTCAACCCATAGACACCTCAGTCCCCACAACACAAGCCTCCCTCAGTGACCTTCACATGGCACCAGGGATGCCAGCACCTGCCCATTCCGATACAGTAGGGCTGTTCCCCCTCGACCCAGACAATAAATGCCGTTTGATGTCTGGTTCAGACAGCTGCGAGGAGTTTGTGGCATGCGTGGGACATAGGCAGGAGGGTAAGAAGTGAACAGAGAGATGGGCTTGGCATCATTTGTGTAATCGAGTCTCCTTCACTGTTCTGCTCACCCTTCCTTGTTCCTTTCTTTGTACAGCACTTCCCCTCTCTCTGGTTCTCTAGCCTTTCCTAGTGGGTGTTTTTGTGTATATGCTTACCCCTCCCTGTGTGTGTGTGTGGTTTGTTGGTTCCTTCCCTTAGCAGGTGTAGCCTGACTCCCTCCTCTTCCCCTTGTGGGTTCTGCCCCACTCCCCTCACATGTCTTTTGTTTATTTGTGTGTTCTCCTCCTCCCCATACCCTCGACTCTTCCAGTTCTCAGTCAGTTCTGCCCTTTGTCTCGGCTCCCTCGCCCTTGTCTCTTTCAGCTTGGTGTCCACCTGTCCTGTGTTCTTTCCCCCCTTAGGTACTTACAGTGGATGTCTTGTTAGCCTGGTATGTCCTTCTTTATCGACCTTGGGTTCCTTATTACCTTTGGGCTCACGCACAGTTGTTGGGAGCCAGAAGACCAGCATGAAACACGCATAGGGCACAGCACCAGAGATGGGCCTTTCTCATGTGGCAACAGACCATGAACGAGGGCATGGCTGCCCTACAAGGCAAGATGATGCAAGCAGCGAGTTACCTGGCAGGTGATGCGGCATCTGCCAACCACTGAGAAGAGGGTCTGGGTGGGGGATAGGATCAATAACTGGCAAGAGACCAGGATGATGACTGACCCGCCCACTTCAGGATACCACGGTGCATAGTGTCCAGGATCCCAGCAATCCTAAGGCCACACCGTCAGAGAGAGACCATCATGATGAGGGAGCCAGACCCTGTAGGAAAACACATGGCAATAGCCATCTAGAAGCTGACAACTCGAGAGTCCTGCGGCTCCGTCACTCAGCAGTTTGGCATAGGCACCTCCACCATATTGGTGAAGGTGTGCACCACCATTGTAGTTGTCCTGCTAGAGCGGGTGGTCCAGTTAAGTCAACCCCGAGGAGGTCATTGATGGTTTGAGGCATTAGGGGTTTCCCAACTCTATGGGGGCAATCAACAGGACCCACATTCCAATCATCAGCTCGCAACACAACAAAGATGATGACTTCAACCATAAGGGCTACTTCTCCATGGTCCTTCAGGTTGTGGTGAACCACCGTGGGCAGTTCCTGGATGTCTATGCTGGGTTGTCCAGTAGGAGCCACAATGCCCGCACCTCCAGTCCTCCTTCTCGAATGCTATTTGTTCGCGACTGGTTCTCTTCATATCTCTCAAACCACTCTTCCAACATTTCTCCTGCTGGTAATTGCTTCCTCTATCTGTGGGAGTTCTCCAAGGCTCTGTCCTGAGCCCTTTTCTCTTCTCCCTTTACACTTTTTCTCTGGGTAAACTCATTGAAACCCACAGCTTCCAGTATCATCTGTATGCTGGTGACATGCCACTCTCTATCTCCATACCCACATTCTCCTCCTCCATCCAATCTCATATTCCTGACTGTCTTTCGTGACATCTCTTCCTGGATGTTCACCACCAATTCAAGCTTAATATGGCCAAGACCAAACTCCTCATCTTCCCCCCCAAATGTTCCCCTCCTACTTCCTCAATGGAAATTGAGAGGGGAGTCACCATCCAGCCAGTCCCTCAGGCATGTAGTCTAGGATTCATCTTTGACTCCTCCCTCTCCTTTACACCTGATATTCAGGCTGTTACTAAATCCTGTCACTTTGCTCTGTATAATATTACTAAAATCCAGTCCTGCCTTACTGTTTCCACCACAAAAACCCTAGTCCATGCTCTAGTCATCTCTCACCTTGATTACTGCAACTTCTTCCTTGCTGGCCTTCCCTGGTCTGATCTCGCCCCCCTCATCTCCATTCAACACTCTGCTGCCAAAGTCATCCACCTTGCCCGTTGCTTTGACCACGTTTAGTCCCTCCTCTTCGCTCTACACTGCCTCCCTTTACATGAACTCATTCAGCACAAGCTTCTGGTTTTCACCTTCAAGGCTCTTCATGGCCTTGCTCCTCCATATCTCTCTGATCTTGTTTCCCACCACACTCCTGCCTGGGAGCTTCGCTCCTCCTCTGCCCCCACTCTTGCCTGCGCACAACCCCCTTGCTCCTTTAAATGTCTTCACCCTCTCTCTCTTGCTGCCCTTCATGCCTGGAACTCCCTCCCTTCCTGGATACATTCGCTCTGCTCCCTCCCTCCCAACTTTCAAATCCCTCCTGAAAACCTACCTCTTCCATCAGGCCTTCCCTACCCCATCATGAGTGAAACTGCATCCTCTTCCACCTCACTTAGAATCTAGTTCCCTGTAACTAAGTGAAGCATGTGCACCTGCAATTTGTCAACATTATGAATGTACTCTCATCTCTCCTGATTTTCGCCTCTTCCTTGTCTCCCCCTTCCTTGTCTCTTAGATTTTAACTCTCCTGGGGATAGGGACCTGTCTATAACTATTAATTGTACAGTGCCAGGTATACTGCTGGCACTATGAAGATGATGAAGATAAACTGGGGACTTTGGCCCCAGCACCATCACTAACACTGACGGGGTACCCAGGAGGCCTGTCATCCTGGGGGACTCTGCTTACCCTGTCACACTATGGCTGTGAAGCTATACCCAAGGCTCCACACCCCAGAACAATGCCTTTTCAACAGGCAGCTCTGTGCCGCCTGCTGTGTGGTTGAGAAATCATTTGGGATTCCCAACCAGCAGTGGAGATTACTCTCAAGCCATAGCAAGTTCAAGCTAGAGAAGTTCCCCTACTGACCATTACCACATGTGTTCACAACAATGTCTGTGACACTGATGGGGCCACCTTTGATAATCCCCTCCCCACCCACCCCCCGGCCAGGTCCAAGGAGCCAGTGCCCCTGTTTCTGCAAAATCTAGTTCCCTGCATCAGGGTGGAACCAACGACTCAATTCAGACGTGCTCCAAAGAGCACTTATAAGTGTTGGCAGCTGGATGCAAACGTGAAGACTGTGTGCCCAGATGAAGTATGAAAAGGCACCACGGGCATGATTGAGCTTGTTGGTGCACTAATAGACACGCTCTACCAACCTGGTTTCTTCAGGTCAGTAGAGTGCACCTGTCAGTGCACTGACAAGCTCAATCATGCACATGGCACCTTTTCAGACGTCATCTGGGCACACAGTCTTCACATTTGTATCCAGCCACCAGCACTTGTAAGTGCTTTTCGGAGCATGTCTGAATGAACTCTCCAAGGCACATATCAGTGCAGAACTGGGATGCCCCTCACCACCACATTGCATACATCGCTGCTACACAGGACCAGCATCACCAATACTGCTACCTGTACATTTTGTAAATAAAACATGGATAATCATCAGGCCAGGGACTGGTGAGGTTGCAACTCATCTGCATACTCTCCCAGCAGCCTCGGCTGTCATTGCTTGAGGATGCTGCAACCCTCCTGGGGCTTGGCCTTTCTGCTGCCCTGAACTCTACCAAATAGCAGGCCAGGGACTGGTGAGGTTGCAACTCATCTGCATACTCTCCCACCTGCCTCAGCTGTCTTCGCTTGAGAATGCCATGACCCTCCTGGGTCTTGTTCTTTCTGCTGCCCTGAGCTCCACCGACCAGCGGGCCAGAAGGTGCGGGCCGGTCAGCCGCCATAGCTGCTTCTCAGCTCGGCGGCTGTCTCAGGAGCAGCGAGGCCCCGCCCCCCCTTACCCGCAGCAAGATCAAGGCGCCAACGTGGCCACCCCCCTCCGGAGGCTCCAACGGCACAGGCA
>QEPC01006720.1:4553779-4578585 GCA_003113815.1 Sphenodon punctatus | reverse complement strand
TCTCCTATCCTCAAAAAGTCCACTCTTGACCCCTCTGACCCTTCTAGCTACCGTCCTGTCTCACTCCTTCCTTTTGCTTCCAAGCTTCTTGAACGTGGCTAAAACTGAACTCCTTATCCTCCGCTCCATCCCTCCATCTTTCCTCTCTCTCCTCCCTGTTGATCCTTATCAATGGGGTCACCATCCTTCCCGTCCCGTCCCCCAAGTCCATAGCTTAGGCTTCATCTTTGACTCATCCCTTTCTTTTAAACCCTACATCGACTCTGTTGCCAAATCCTGTTGCTTCTCCCTCCATAATATTGCTAAGATTCGCCCTTTTCTCTCTATCTCCTCTGTCAAAACTCTTGTTCACACCTTGGTCATCTCTCGCCTTGATTACCATAACTTCCTTCTCACTGGCCTCCCCCACTCTCACCTTTCTCCCCTTATCTCCATCCAAAACTCTTCTGCCAGGGCCATCCACCTCACCTGTCGCTTCGACCACGTGCAGCCCAATCTCTCCTCTCTTCAGTGGCTCCCCCTTCCTGAATGAATCCTGCACAAGCTCCTAGTCTTCATCTATAAAGCTTTTCACAACCCTTCTCTACTGAAACTGCTCTCACTAAGATCACCAATGATCTTCTTGGGGCTAAATCTAATAATCTCTACTGCATTCTTGTCCTCCTTGACCTCTCTGCTGCCTTCAATACTGTTGCTGGACTCACTTCACTCCCTTGGCTTCCATGGCTCTGCCCTTTACTGGTTCGTCTCCTACATCTCTGACTGCTTCTTCAACCCCACCTCCTCTCAAAAAAGATATCATAGAATTAGGGAGGGTACAGAGAAGGGCAACAAAAATTATCAAGGGTATGGAACATCTTCCATATGAGGAGAGGCTTGACAGGTTAGGGCTCTTCAGCTTGGAGAAGAGACAACAGAGGAGAAATGGTAGAAGGTTATAAAATCATGAGTGGTATGAAACGCATAAATAGGGAGCAGTTATTTATCCTTGCAAAAGGTACTAGAACTAGGGGACACTCCATGAAATTAACTAGCAGCAGATTTAAAAAAAAAAATTAAAGGATTTTTTCACTCAATGCACAGTTAAAGTGTGCGGTGGTTGGTTGGGATGATGTGGGTTTTAAGGGATTTTTTAATGTATTTGACTGGATTTTATATTTGTTATGTTGTAAGCCACCCTAAGTCATTGAAAAAGGGTGGGGTAAAAAATGTAAATAAATAAATAAATACATTAACTTGTGGAATTTGTTGCCAGAGGGATGTGATCAAGGCTAGTAGCATAGCTGGATTTTTAAAAAAGATTGAATATGTTCTTGGAAGGGAAGTTCATTAATGGCTAATTAGCCAGATAGGTTTGGGGGATGTAACCTCTTACTGTCAGGAGCTGGGAGTGAACGGCAAGAAAGGATCTCCCCATTATGACCTGTTGGGCACTTCTCCCAAGCGATTGAAATTAGCCACTGTCCGAGACAGGATGCTGGGCTCATTGGACCATTGGTCTGACCCAGCATGGTACTTATGTTCTTAAGGCTTAGAGTAGCCCTTCATTAAAGTACATTATGTAACTTCCTTCTTGAAATACATTGTGCTCATTGAGTTGACGTTTTCTGTTGATTCCCCAACATTTCTCTCTAATAGCTTTCAGTTTTTCATTATCCTCCCACTGCTTTGCACTTAGATCTTTTGCTAGCAAATGGTGAGCGTATGATGAGTCTATTTATAGACATAATCTTGAGTAAACGTGGCTCTGTTCCATGGTTCATATAGCCTAGAAACAATAACGCTTCCTGTTAATGTAGCAGTTGCCACACTAAAGCGTGGCATGTAAATATATGACTTATTTTACCCATGGTAGGCTTATCACTTGGGATGGTCAAAAATAGGCAACACAATCGTGAGCCTATTGAATTCTATGGTAAGATTCTCATTGACTCCAATCATTAAGGGACTGCACTCTAGATTTTGGTTTTGACAGAGGAAAAAATTCAAAAACGTTGATATCTAACATTTTATAGGAAACTTCAATGAAAAAATTTTAAAAGCTCAAAATGTAAACACCGTTTCAAAACATTTCATAACTTTTAAAAATGAACTTTTTTGGCTTTGACCAAAATTTTGAACTATTCTTAACTGTGACTGGAGAGGAAGTACAATCAATCTAATTGAGACAGAGATTTTATTTTGTTTCAAGCATGAAACAGTTGATTAGGGTGAGCTCATAACACATACCCTTAGTTCAGCTGTACTGTCATGCAATAAGAAGCACAAGTTAAGGACAAGGAGACAGGAGTCCATATGATAGGTTTAAGACCACTGAAAGTGTCCTGTGAACATCTTCTTAGGTCATTTGCTAGAAGTGTTATATTGAAATCAAAACACTTTTTGCAGTGCCTGGCTTCCCTCATCCTCTGTCATTGAAGTCTTATCACTAGCTGCTCCCAAGATTGGGGGCTTACTGTTATTAATCTATTCTGGAGTTATTATGAAAGAACAGTATGAAGTAATGAACAGTATCCCTTGCAATTTTACTTTAAAATGTGTGTCACATTAACTCATAACCAATGTTCTCTACAGTAGCTAGAATGAACATTTTTTCATTTCTTCCTCAAGCTGTTGCTTCAGTTTGGGTGGTTGTCTTCTAGAATAGTTCACATTGTTAGCTCAAGGGAGGCAGAATCGGGCCTTTTGACATCTTTTCTAAAGCTCCAAGAGATGGGATCTTCTGAGTGCCAAACTACAAAATATAAGCGGGGTAAACATATGTCATCCCTGTCCTCCCACGCCCTTCATGGTTTATGCTGCAGTTATTGACAGAGCTGAGATAGCATGTTCCGTTGCAAAGCAGATCCTAGATTGAGTGAACGTATTTAGGGCTCTGCCACATCTGTTTTCAAGGGATATGAGCTGCCACTACTTTTAATGGTGACTTGCCATGACCAAAAAAAAAAAAAAAAACAAACTTTTGGAGCAAAATCTTCCTTAATTTAATATAGCCCAGGCCTGGTCTGATGCCCCACAAATGCCCTCCCATCATTTCAGTTCACACTATGGCATGGACAGTTTGAAACACACATCCTAGAATGATAAACTCTGATATCAGTAGGGCTGCTCTGACCCAGGGGAGGTCATATTTTGGAATAAAAGCAGGGTAGAGTAGAGATAACAAAAATTGGTGAATTACTTGCCAGGGCAGAATTTCCCCCCTAGTTTTGTAATGCTTGATCTAGCCACATTTTAAATGTCTCAGGAGATGGCAGCCCACACAGTCATTGTTTGTTCAAATAACTGGAGCACCATACAGTTTAGTTCTGTGGCTCTTTTTTGCCTGTGTGACCCCCCTTTTGAGATTTAAATACAATTCCATGACCCCAGACAGTAAAAGACATACAAAGTATATCAAATAAGAATCAGAGCATGAGTCCTTCCACAGCTGACATGACCACACAGTTTAGGGGATTTGGTGTAAGCCACATTCTCTCCCAGATCCTCAGTAAGATTGGTGGAGAGCAGCTGTAGGCCTGTTTTACTGGCTCTGTCCCATCGTAGAAGACCCTGTGTGTCAGCGGGCCACTCCATTCAGACTACAGAGCTGTCATACAGGAACAACTTTACCACATTTCCATCACTTTGCTTCCGTTCTTAATTTGTAAAAAAAATTGCTGGGACCTATGCCTGTCCCAAAAGCCACACCACCAACCCCAAAAGCCATGCCTCCTGGCCCAGAACTTATCATAGCAGAAAAATTAACCCTATGTTCCAGCTAGCTACACAACCACTGGACTAACCTGCCTCTCTAACACTGAATATAAGAGAAGTTGATGTGGTTTAATCTATACGAATGCCAGCACAGGGGGTGGGGCAGAAAAGTCATGAATGAAAGCCAGATCAACCATCCAGGTATTTTTTGTCTTTTGTTTCCAACTCTGAAGTGGCCAATATTGGTCTTTTCCTGGTCTTTCACATTTCAGATGCACATTTCTACTGGGAACATCTTTGAATTTAATTGCCAAGGCTGAGCCTTTGAAAACCACACCCACCCCCTACCTCCAAATTAATGCCTGTTTTGCTTGGGGCACTATTCAGCAGTCTAGCATATGTCACCTTTAGGAGGATTCTACAGATGCACAAGGAGTAAAGATGTGGCTGCTAAGTCAGAATACACAGCCCACGTCTTTAGTAAATAGACAGCTTTCTGAATCACAGCCAACATCTGACCACTCTAGGAGAATTACTTCTGGAAACATTGTTGCTTGAAAGATTTTGGTTAAATGACAGCCAGAGCCCCAGCTCCACAGGCAAAACTGAAAGGGATGAAATAAGCATGGCTCGCGACTCTTGTAATAGCATTCCATGGAGCAAACTGTGCCTCGCCTAATTTCAGACCAGTTACCGCATCTGGAAATTGACATGCTCTGAATGTCAGGAGAGTCACCAAATGTAGTGACAATCCTTATTTGCCCAGGTGCCTAAGAGAATTGCACGTACATTGTACATGAAAGTGCTGCACTAAATTTAGGTGGGTTCCAAATCCTAACGCACAATGAGCCATAGTCAGTGGGTTGCTCCCTGTAATGTGGGAGTACAGAACACCCCTTGGTACATGCGGCAAACTTACAAGTGATCAGAACACACTTAAGTGCTGACCATACAAAAGGCTTGTGCCGGGTTGTGCGGTAGTGGACGTGACACTGCATGTGCAAGTGAGGGTGGGCAATTATGCCTCTCACTGTGAATGAACATTTGGCACCCATTTACACCTAACACAATGCTTTGACATATAAAGTACGTGTGCACCTGAATGAATGAGAACTATACCCATAAAAACGATGGGCTTCTTCAATACAGGCTTGGTTTGGTCATCTTCAAGAGGCCTAATTTAGCTCTTAATGGAAGTTTGTCATTTTGGTTTAAAGCCATAAATAAACTCTATCTATCTATCTACCTACGAGGAGATACCACATGCTGAAAAGTGGAAACAACCTCTATGGCCCAACCCTGTAAGACTTACAGATATATAGTATTCCTGGCACCTATGGGTCTGACATGAGTGTTCTCAGATTCGGTTCTCATGGCTACAGAGCCTTGAGGGAGCATAGAACCTCTGCAGACTCTGCAACTGTCAAAGCAAGTTCAGGCTTGAGACAGCTTGGTATAAATTGGGATTATACTCTACTAGCAATTTTTTATGCCCTGTTTCATGGGAAACTACTATTCCTTAGTAGTAATTTGCCTTTTATTAGTGGGGAAGAAACCATGCAATTTTTAGTCCCTGGTTTCCTAATTAATGGATTTGATAATAAAAATAATAGTAATGATTATATATAAACTAACGTGCACAAATCCTCTGGCTTCCCCAAAAAACCTCACATATTAGTTTACTGCACAGATTTATTGAGATGGTTTAAGAGCCATACAGTATATTTTTGCTTTTTAAAATTTTTATACTGTAACGGGAATATTAAACTCAAACTCAGCAATATTGTTACCATTGGTACACAAATGTAAATTGACTCCAGGGACCTTTTGTGGTTCATGAATCATTTTTTCTACTTTGAGAAAAAAAAATGGAAGTCATCATCCTTGCCAAAAAATAAGGGTCCTCATTTCAAACTGGAGGACGGATCAAGGGAGAAGAGTAACTTAGGGAATTTTAAGTGTCAGATAATTATCTTATTAAAATATATCTCCAACCTGGTGATGTTTTGCACAGCCTCTAAACAAAAACTTTTTCTATAAGAATTTTTAGCATCTCCTGGCATGTTTTTCTGCTGTAAGGACATGCAAGAAAAATTTGTCATAAATATAGATTAGTTTAGTGAGTCACCACAAAGCTACCTGCCATAAGTTTGTAAACATATCATAGATAAGATAAATATAGCAAGAAAAGTGAAAGAAAGTTATACTGAGCAAGTGCCTACCAGCACAAAACCCACAGCTGTTCCCTGTGTTGCCAGAAAGGCCTGTGCAATGCACTGTGTCTGAAATCTAGTGAGATATTTGTAGCAAACTTCCCATTTCAAAGCACAACAGTGATTTCCACAATCTGGTCCAAGTTGGTGCTGAGGCCATGGTAAGTGGGTCCACAGATGGTCCGTGAAATGAACTGCAGCTACAACAAAGTGGGCAGGGCTGGATCCAGGCAAGTGCAAACTGTATGACTGAGCGGGGTATTAAATGAAGAACAGCAAACCTTGGATTTCCTAGGAATAAAAGGAAAGCTTTGCAGTATCACTTCAGTTATACTTTTCACACAACAGGCAATTAACTCATGGAACTCATTACCATAGAATGATATGACAGCCAATGAAACCCCCATCGCCAGCCCCCACCCGCAGGGACCCTTGTCATGCTTCCCTTTTTGAGAATAAGCAAGACAGGGGAGGCTGCAGTCTGCAGCACAGTGGCAGCGGAGATTCAACTTCAGGCTGCTGGGATTCCAATTCCAGGGAATGTTTTTCTTCAACAAGGCTATGCCAATGGGCTGCTCCATATCATATTTGACCTTTGAGAGGTTCAGCTCCCTAATCAAATGGGTGGTCCAAAAGCAGGCAGAAATGCAACGCATTATCGAATATCTGGATGATTTCCTTTTGTTAGACGGAGCTGGCATGGCTGAACGTGACCAGTTGCTGCAGACCTTTCAGTCAGTGGCAGCAGAACTCTTGGCCCCAAAAAAATGGAGGGTCCCATCACCACCTTAACTTACTTGGGAATTGAATACCATTCAAGCAGTGTCCTGCCTCTCCCACAAAAAGTTCACAGCACTTAGGCAAAGTATTGACAGCTGCTTATTGGCAACCAAAGTAATGGTGTGGCAGCTGCAATCACTTCTAGGGAGTGTAAATTTTGCCTGCCAGATGGTAGCTCCTGGGTGGGCTTTCTTGTCAAGGTTATATGCAAAAGCATCTTGGAATTTGCCACCGCACTACCACATTCATTTGGCAGGGGAGCTGAAGGATGATCATATGCGTGGACATCTTTCTTAGCAAGTTACAATGGAGTCAGTTTCTGACATCAAAGTCTCTTATTGGAGGCTGAATTGAAAGTACATTCTGACGTAGCTATGGGCCTCAGCTTTGGGATTTATTTTCAAGGAAAGTGGTGAGCAAAGTGGTGAGCATCCCCATGGACCCAGAAATGGGTCAAATGAGGTGTAGTCAAGGACCTCATATTCCTGGAACTGTTTCCTCACCAATTGCTTGGTCCTGTTCAGGTGCAGATAACCTAGTCGNAAATGGGTCAAATGAGGTGTAGTCAAGGACCTCATATTCCTGGAACTGTTTCCAATAGCAGTAGCGGCCCACATTTGGGCTGCAGAATTCACCAATTGCTTGGTCCTGTTCAGGTGCAGATAACCTAGTCGTGGTCCATGTCATCAGTTCCTTGTCATCTAAATCCCCCCTGGTGATGAAGCTGGTGAGGGCATTTGTGCTTGCTTGTCTAAACAACAACATGTTGTTTGTGGCCAAGCATGTGCTGGGCATTAGTAATGGCATAAGTAAGTAAGTACGTTTATTTAGGCATTTAGCTTGCGCCATAACCAGTATACAATCAAACAAGTTCATACATACATATAATTAGACATTTCAAATAATACACAAGTTACAGTCCTAAAAAATCAAAGGATGCCTTGTCCTTCTTGGGGCTTATACTGGCAACACCTGACCCCTGGAACTCAAATCACAATTGTAGAGACAAAAAGTTTGAAGAAGAAGAAAATCAAATGCCTTGCCCTTCTTGGGGCTTATACTGGCAACACTTGGCCCCTGCACTGCAAGATAGTAAAAAACTATGGCTAGCGCTAGGATCTTCATGGGGGTTAAATCCAATATTAGTCCCCTCAGGAGATTAGCTATTTGTCAAAATGTATACAGCACCAGGAGGAGCAGAGCTGTTCCCTGGCTTTGCCCTTCTTAGGGCTTGTGCTGGTGACACCTGACTCTTGGAACCTAGATCAGAATCATAAAATGCAGTGTTCGGAACAACAAAAGCCTTGCCCTTCTTGGGGCTTGTGTTGGCAACACTTGGCCTCTGTGCTGCAAGGTAGCAATGGCATAGCAGATGCCCTCTCTCACTTGACTCACTTGCCCTTGGCACTGGGAGTCAACTCGACACCAGAAGACATGTCAGCATTGTGGACTCTTGGATCTTCGACCCATTTCAGACCATCCCCGGCCAAGCGTACCAGGGAGGCCTCTGACAGGGCAGTAAGGGAGTTCCAACAATTCTGATCATCACAGGGTTGGGAAGCATGCTTTCCCATTCCTGAGGGTCAGGTTACAGTTTGCCTTAGAGCTCCACCACGGGGGAGCAGTAGCTGGCACTATTTCCATGAACGTTTTGGGACTACGTTTACATAAGTGGCCTGGCAGGCCACCCTCCTCCAGTCTGGGGGTTCTTCATGAGGTGAATAATGGAGAGTTGCAGGGACCAATCTACCTCAGGTGATACCTGGGCCCCAATTACCCCATCCCTGTTGATTAGATTTGTGGGATCCTACCAAGTTGTTGTTTTACCAGTTAAAGAAGTTAATCTGTTTAGTGTTGCCTTTAATCTTTCTTTCTTTGGAGCATTCTGGATTAGCGAGACAGTAGCACAGTCGGTGTGTGCTTCATGAGGGTGAGCCGTGGCAGTGGAAGATGTTTCCCTAGAAGACCAGGTGTTCCTGCTTCATATATGGCTCACAAGATGGACCCTCAGGACAGAGGCCAATGTGTAATATTGCAACAAGCTGGAAATTCCAAGCTGTGCCAAGTCGAGTCAATGAGGCTGTACCTAGTGGTCTGACCTGTTGAGCCTGGCATGCTTTTGCACCAAGCTGATGGCGGTTTCCTCACCTGGTACCAGTCCACAACTGTATTAAGGGAGGCCCTTACAGCACCTTAAAAGTTGCCACCATCTGAGTTCAGATTCCACTCTTTCAGGGTGGGGGCTGCTAGTTTTGCTGCTGCAGCTGGTCTGACTCCAACGTGGGGCTGTGGAGTGCCAATGAATTTAGGGCATACATCCACCCATTTAATCAATAGTTCTCTCTCCTTATATCATATTGCAGGTCCAGCAGCCAGTGTGCATAGGAAGCAGGTGTGGAGCAACAGCCACAGCCTGGTGTACTGGGCAGGCAGGACAGCAGGGAAGACTGCATGGGGAACCCAACTGGACCTTAGTGGAGGAGCCAAGCTGATCTGGAAGGGACACAGGGGCATGCTGTGGGAGCAGTTGCTCCCAATACTTTCAACTTGGCTTCAAAAGAGGCACCGCTCGACCTAATTGTTATCCACTTGGGGGAGAATAACCTACCTAAAACCAAAGGTATTCATCTGATAAGACAAATAAAAACAGATCTCTTAGCAGCTAGAAAGCTTTTCCCAGCAGCTAAATTTATTTGGATCTATCTAGTTCAGCAGATTATTTGCCAAGATGCTGTCCAACCCAGAAAACTTTACAAAGCTCAAAGGACAAATAATAAAGTAGTGGCACAATGGGTCAGAGGTATGGGGGGGATGATACTTTCGACCATTCTGACATCCAGCACACCAGGGCAGAGCTTTATCATTCTGACAGAGTGCACCTGTCCAAAGTTGGTGTAGAAATATATCTCAAGGGACTCAGGGACAAGCTATTGGAGATAGTAGATTTGCAGCTGAGTGGGGGTAGGATCACTGAGCTAAGGCTGGTGATCCTTTGTGGTGGGGGTCCAGGAACCTTGTTATGTTTGTTGTCATGATGAGTACACACATGATGAGTACACAAACATCTCCTTATGAGATGGGGATTTGTGGCCTACACCACATGTGTGACCTACAGCTTTTCTGGGTGGTGAAGGGGCTGGACAGTCCAGCCTCCCACCGCCTGGATACAGAGTAATCTAATGCTTGATGTGACTTATTTGTGGACTTTTTTGTGGATAAAATCGCTCAAATCCACCATGGTTTCGACGCTGCACTCTTAACAGTGGGTGAACCAGAGGCAGTTGAAGCCCCATCTTGTCCTGTTTTATGGGATGAATTTCAATATGTGTCGTCCTCTGATACGGGGGATGTTTTGGAGACTGTTTGAGCCACTTATTGTGAATTAGATCCATGCCCGTCCTGGCTAGTTAAAGCCAGCTGGGAGACGTTAGGGTCATTGCTGTCCAGGATAATAGGTGCCTCCCTTAGGGAGGACGGGGTGCTGGACTGCCTCAAGGAGGTAGTGGTGCATCCCCTGCTCAAAAAACCATCATTGGACATTGATGTCCTGGTCAGTTACTGACCGGTCTCTAACTTCCCCTTTCTAGGAAAGGTTACTGAACAGGTGGTGGCTCGTCAGCTTCAGGATCATCTGCGAGACTGTGCTTGTGGCCTTGGCTGATGACCTCTCCTGAGAATTGGACCAAGGTTGTTCGACTCTGTTGATCCTACTAGATCTCTCAGCTGCATTTGATACAGTTGATCATGAGTTGCTGGTGACTCAGTTATGGGACTGGGAGGGACTGTTCTTGAATGATGCCACTCTTTTCCTGGCCAGGAAAACTCAGTGTGTGGTACTGGGTGATTGTTCATCCTCTCTCTGGGGCCTCACGAGTGGAGTCCCACAAGATTTCATCTTATCCTCTCTCCTGTTCAACGTGTATATGCAGCCTTTGGGGGAGGTTGTCACAGGGTTTGGTGTAAGGTGTCCTCAATAAGCTGATGACATCCAACTATATCTCTTTTTTTCATCAGACCAAGCCTGGCAGTCTCAGTGCTTACCTGATGTTTGACAGCAGTGGGGGACTGGATGAGGGCAAGCCGCTTGAAGTTGAATCTTGATAAGATGGAGGTGATGGTTGTGGGGAAAGCTGGGGGAGTGATGGCCCCCATCATTGATGGGGTTCACCAATATACTGATGATACTCAGCTGTACCTCTCATTTTCAACTGACCCAGGTCCTGCTGTCTCGATACTTTCTCAATGTTTGGAGGCCATGGCGGATTGGATGCGGCAGAGCAGACTGAAACTTAATCCTGATAAGACGAAGGTGATAGTAGTGGGAAGGGTGAAGGGGGTGCTGGCTCCTCTGGTGGAGAAGAGGTGCTGCCCTCCTGTAGCCCAGCAGGTACAGATTCTGGGCATGCTGTTGGATTCGGACCACCGTCTGGATCGGCAGGTGGAGGCAGTGGCTAAAGCCGCCTTCTGCCAGCTGTATCTAGTACGGAGACTCCGTCCATAAATCTCCAGGCCCGACCTGGCCACTCTCATCCATGCCTTCATCACCTCGAGGCTGGACTACTGCAACACGCTTCCCCTGGGGCTTCCCCTGTTTCTGGTCCGGAGGCTGCAGCTAGTGCAGAATGCGATGGCCCGTCTCCTTACAGGGACAGGTCGGCGGGAGCACATAACACCTGTGCTCTGCACTTTGCACTGGTTGCCTATAGCGTACCAGGCCAGATTCAAGGTGTTAGTTTTGATCTACAAAGCCCTACACGGTCTCGCCCCCTCATACCTCAGGGAGCGCCTCGCCCTCTGAATCTCAGAGCGATCCCTGTGGTCTACCGGGGGCACCTTCCTGGAGGTCCCCCATGTTAGGCGGGGGGCCACAATGGAATGGCCGTTCTCGGTGGCCGGGCCACGACTCTGGAATTCCCTCCTGGAGAAAGCTCGCCTGGCCCCGGGTCTGCTGGTGTTTCGCTGAGCCTGCAAGCCCTGGCTGTTTGGCCCAGGCCTTCAGAGGGGAGGGAGGGAGGGCGGGAGGGGTAGGTGGGGGGAGGGAAGATGTTTTTAGAAATATTTAAATTTTAATCATTTATTGTTGTGTTTTTTGTGTTGTAAGCTGCCCCAGGATGCCATAGGCATGAGGGGGCAGCTAATAAATATAACAAATGTTTAAATTTTAATCATTTATTGTTATGTTTTTCATGTTGTAAGCTGCCCCGGGATGCCATAGGCATGAGGGGGCAGCTAATAAATATAACAAATGTTTAAATTTTAATCATTTATTGTTGTGTTTTTCGTGTTGTAAGCCGCCCCGGGATGCCATAGGCATGAGGGGGCAGCTAATAAATATAACAAATGTTTAAATTTTAATCATTTATTGTTGTGTTTTTCGTGTTGTAAGCCGCCCCGGGATGCCATAGGCATGAGGGGGCAGCTAATAAATATAACAAATGTTTAAATTTTAATAATTTATTGTTGTGTTTTTCATGTTGTAAGCCGCCCCGGGATGCCATAGGCATGAGGGGGCAGCTAATAAATATAACAAATAAATAAACAAATAAATAAATCCTTCCATGGTATCTCAGGTCCGTAATCTGCAGGTGCTCCTAGATCTGCAGGTCCAGCTGGATACCCAGGTGGCGACTGTGGCAAAGGGCGCATTTCGCCAATTACACCTGGCACGATGGCTTAGGCCCTATGTCTTGGACTCGGACCTTGCCACAATCATCCACGCTTTTATTACCCCGAGACTGGACTACTGTAATGCGCTCTATGTAGGGCTACCCTTGGTGATGGTCCAGAGACTGCAGCTGGGGCAGAATGCGACAGCCCATCTCCTATGGGGGACAAGTCATCACGAGCATATTACTCCAGTGCTCCGTTCTCTGCACTGGCTTCCGATAGTCTTCTGGGCCCAATTCAAGATGTTGGTTTTGACCTTTAAAGCCCTAAATGGCCTGAACCCCACTTATCTGCAGGACAGCCTCACCCTCCAGATTCTGGATTGACCTCTGTGGTCAACCAGGGGTGTCCTCCTTGAGGTTCCCCAGGTTTCCCGGGTGTCGGCCTTGAGGAGGGTGTTCTTGGGGGCCACTCCATGACTGTGGAACTCCCTCCCATTAGAGGTCTGCCTGGCCGTACACCTCCACTCTTTCCGTAGACAGTGTAAGACCTGGCTGTTCCACCGGGCCTTTGCCAAGGGAGATGGGATGGGTGGGTTGGGGTGGGTTTTTATTGGTTTTACTGTTGGGTTATTTTAAATGTTAAATTTTACAATATTATTTGTTTTAAAATGTTGTTAGCCACCCCAAGATGCTGTGCATGAGGGGGTGGAATAAAAATATGAAAATAAATAAATAAATAAATATACAGGGTATGGCAAGCAGCGGGGTCAAGTTCCTGAGAGGGGTCAAATCTGAGGGCACCACAGAGGCATTACTGCCCTGGGTCCTCTAAACTTCCTCCTTACTCTGGTCCCAAGGGGGACATGTTTGTTCTCCCTCACCCTAGACATGCATCCTGGGATGGAGGGGGAAGCATAGTCTGCAAGTTATAGGGGCTGGACATGTGAAGTTACCTTAAAATCAGTCACCTTTGTTGTTGTGTTTTATGGTGTAGCAGAGAGCAGTTCTGTGGAGCTGCTGCCCCTTTAAGAGGGGGTCTGAGTGGGCCAGCCAGAAAACTGTGTGCATACGTATGGGCATGGTAGATCCAGCCCATAGCAAGGGACCAGCCTGAGTTGGAAACAGGCTGGGAGAAAAAGGGACAGAGTGGGAAGGACACTGGCCCTTTAAGAGCAGATAGCCAAGGAAGCTGGCCATGCCCACTCTGGGTATATAAGAGACTGGAAGCAAGAGAAAGAAGCAGTCTCTGTCTGAAAGCCAAGGAGGCAACATCATCTGATTTTATGCTGGGAAGAAGCCTGAAGCCTGGACCGTCCACTCTATGCTCTCCAGGGTGCTGAAGGCTAGAAGAACTGGAGAAGGACCAGAGTGAACCCAGGTATTGGGAAAGGCTGTGCTCAGGAAGGAGCCTGTTACCTGGGGAAGGCTTGCAGAGAGCCAGGGCCTTGCTGACCTGGCTGTTATGAACTTTGGGCGTGTGAATATGATGCCTGACTACTGTAGAGTCAGAAAAGACTTGACTGGGCCTGCAGGGTGTGAGGTGACTGAGCTGGCAGCCAAAAGAGAGGCACTGAATGTTGTGTATATATAATAAAGACCTTGAGCTGATTCCCACATGACCTGTGAAGATTGCTGATTCCTGTGTGAGTGACAGCCCAGGGCAGTCAGCGTCTGCAGTGACTTACCCCTGGGAACTCCATCCTGCTACATAAGTGTTGGAGAATGCAGACACAACCCTCCTATCAGCATTAAGCTGACTTGCTGCGCAAAGGGTTGTTGGATCCTGTGCAGTGGTGGAGTGCGACCTGGAGGACTGCAACCAGATGCAAGTGAGAGCAGTGATTTGCAGGAGGATTTGCTTGCTGCTCTGGGGACAGTGATTAAAGGATTGTGACCTGAGTTTTGCAAGAACACCCAAGGACAGGGCTTGAGCTGGGCTGGAGCCAGGAGGTTCGCCCACCCACAGCTGATGGAGATATGAATCACAAGTGACATGGCGGCAGGAGGAGTGTGCTGGAGCCAGAGGTGCGTGCTGACTGCCCTCTCCCTGTGGAAATTTGTTGAGCCAGCACTGAGGCAGCAAGACCTGCAGCCAATGACTGTAACAAGAAGGTACTGAGGACTGAAGAGGGGAAATACCATATGAACCTGTTACAATTGTGGCCAGCCTGGACACTATTGGAGGGCTTGCAGGGAGACATGTCAGGGCCATAAGGTTACCAGAATTCTGGGTTATCAGAGCCAGAGATGGACCAACGGAGCCAGAGATAAACAATGCTGGCTTGGTGACTCGTGGAGCCAGGTACAAAAGGATTGTACTTTGAGTGAGAGTCCCTATGGGTTACCCCAAAGGGCTGAGTGGAAGTCCCAAACTGAACCCTGGGGGAGAAAGGGACAGCCTGGACGGGGGAGGGAAAGGTTGTTGTTTTTTCTTTCTTTTACATTGCGGCCATTCATTTCAATGGCCGCAATGTAAACAAATCCAGCACGGGGAACTGGTACCGGTACCCCCAATTACCGGATTAATCAGATACAGCAAAATACCGGCAGTATCGGATACCGGGGGAACCGAACTTCCCACCCCTAGTACTTACCCTTGTCAGAGACAGAATACTGGACTAGACAGGCCTGTGATAAGGAGATACTGGGCTACATGTAGACTGCATGTATAACTTGAACGTGAATCATGTAAAGGGAAATGTGGGGTGGGGTGGCATATCCTTACTGCCACCAACACAACACACCACTCACTTTAACATGTTCCAGATACAGGTTGTTTTCTGCATCCTTCACATGTTTTGGAAGGGGAGAGCTGTGATAAGGAGATACTGGGCTACATGTAGACTACAGGTCTAACAAATATGTAAGGTAAAGGTTAAACATGTATGTAACGTGAAAGCTGAGAACTGGAAACTCGCTTCATGCAATGGAGAACTACCAAGTCATGACATTGAGCGATTGTGTAATCAGAAAAAGCCTAACACTTCTGCAGACACTAGCAATAGGTCATTGAGTTGCAAATGGATTTATTCCTGTAGACATGACTGAAAGCATAGAGTCACCTGGTGGGAAAATCAAACAAAGAACCTGGAAAAGTACTTAAGGGGGAAGACAAAGAAAAATCTTCATCAGAGATCATCATCATCCACCTTGGTGATCACATCTTACCAGCAAGAGAAGAGCTGCACCAAACAAGCTATGAAGTAAGGACTGGTCTATTGGAAACCCTAAGACTTGTACCCAGCCAAGCTAAGGAGAGCCTAAGTTAGGAGAATTCAAGTACAGATAGGAATGCATTATTGGTTATGTTATTTTGATATCTGCGCTCTTGAGTATAATCTTGTACTGCATGCTTATTCATGATTTATTCATTAAACTTCTTTTAACTGAACCTAGTAGGGTCCAGTGGAATTCCTAATCCTAACATTAGTGGGACACAGTTTTGGTTAATTCTGTATTTACAAACACAGGTGAACCTAGAGAGAAAGAATCTGTGTAGGAAAACTCTGTGGCTGAAAAGGTGACAAGAAGGTTCACCCATTGCAGGCTGAATCAGTCCTAGAGAGAGAACTGATCCAGTGAGAGCTGCAAGCCAGGGAAACTGAGACAGGACAGTCTAGAGTGGGGTAGAGAGACCCCAATCCCATGACAGGGCCATTGCTCTGACCCAGTTTAGCAGTTCTTATCCTCTTGTATAAATTCAGTTCATTTACTGTAGAAAACCAAATCAAGACCAGATATATTTTTAAAGATACGCTTTAGCTCAGCCACACTTCATGGACATGACCTGGGAATAACTGTGCAGAATTCTACTATTATTGGGCTTTATTTTTGTGTGTTACAGGGGTACATAGAATCAAGGATCTGGAAGGGACCGCAAGGGTACAGCCCCCTGCGCGGTACAGGATTTTCCATACCTAGCACATCCCAGATATATACTCATCCGGCCTCTTCTTAAAAACCTCCAATGATGGAGAATCTGCAGCTTCTCTTATGAATGGTAGTCCATCCATTTCCTGTTTGCTCTTACAATCAAGAATTTTTTTTCTGATGTTCAATGTAAATCTCCCTTTCCGCAGCTTGTTCCCATTGCCTCTTGTCCTGCCCTCTCTAGGGTTAGAGAAAACCATTGTTATCCATTTTCTTTATGGCAGCCTTACAAATACAGTATGTCACTATTATCCAAACATATCTCCATTAAAAATGCTTAAGAGCACATTCCATCATCCATCATTTTAGTGCCCTTTAATACCACAATGACAAGAGTTCAAAAGCCGCAGCACTAAGTAATTAAGCCTTGAGCATGGTTAGCTCTTTATGGCTATCGAACACATTTTGTCTGACTTCTATTCTTTCAGCTACACATGTGGAAGAAGATATCCAACAAGTCAAATGGGAAAATCAGATTAGGTCAATTTTGTTTTGGCTACTCTTACTGGACTATCATTAAAATCACCCCATTAAGGATGACCAATGATCCCAATGTACAGTGGAGGTGAAAGTTTAAATGACTACATTTCCCTTTTACCAATGAGATAAATCTTACCTACACTGCTATGAAGAAATATAGATGTTTAGATTATTTTTAAAATAAGATACAATAGATTATCTTCTTGAGAGTTGTGTTCATTTTAGTGGCCATAATTGCAAATTAGACCTTTTTGTGATAATTATTCCTTTGAAAGATTTCTTTAATAGGTCCAGCATCCTGGTTCTGTGTGTGATTCGTATTGCACATGATTAGCTTGGATCACACCCTAGAACAAAAAGTTCCAACATTGTCCTGTGGATGGGTGGAGCAGGCCCTGGTAGCAATAAAGAAATTCTTCCAGGAAGAATTCTTCCAGGAAGAAATAGAATTAAAAATAGCTCTTTGAAACCTATCTTTCCTGCTGTTTGGCTGGAAGGAAACACTTCAAGGTACCTTTTCCATCAAGGTAATCTTTATATACTGCTTGAAACTATAGAAAAATGAGGATTGGATCTACTGCAACATCTATTAACAATGCTAACTGTTAATGGCAATGAGCAATGCAATGGATGAGCTACCATCACACACTTCAACCTACACTGATATACCATTGCAGCAGGACTTCAATCATTTCGCAAGGACTCCAATTAATTCTGCCAATACCAATGCAATAATATTATGTCCTAAAATAGACTTTTAAACTGTAGATTAATTTGACAACACTTTTTAACATACTAGTAAATGGACTGTGTTGTATTTTTGTTTTATTTTTTACAAAACCCCAAGTCTTTTATTATTGAAGCTAGATGCAAAATTTAGAAAAGCAGTAACTTTCTTCCCTCACTTTTTCTAACCTATCTGGCAAGACAGTAAAGCAATGAGCTACAGTGCCATCCCATCACACTACATAATCCTTCTCATCAGGCCTAAATGGAAGTATTTTTCTGCTCACCAAGAGCCTGACACAAGCAAAGAATAAAATCTAGCTCAGCTATGTCAAAGCTGGATAAAAAGAAATGATCAGTGTCGGCATGGAGAACTACTTTAAAGAAGGATTAGCACAGTCGCCTATTGCTCCGCCAGTGGAGGGTCCACCAGTTGTTTGAAAATTAATATTCTTCTCAGGTTAATCTCTGCTTCTGGATCATAGGAAGCAGAATTGAAACAGCAGTGGGCAGATAGTTTTCTTATGTTAGCCAATAGATTAATACCTAAACAACTGCAATGAAGAAGACCACTAGGAAAATTTCCTTCTGCTGTCAGAGATGGGTCAGCATTCTGTACTGGCTCTTAGGCCGCTTTTATACGAGGCGCTGAAACCATTGGTTACCTGTAGTTTTTTGTTTCACACAAGCATGGTGGTGCTGGGTGCAGAGGAGCTTGTCTGAAAACTAGGGATGTGCGAACATCAGTGTTTGGCCAAACTCGAAACTGTTCGGTTCGGCCTGTTCAGCCCGAACGGGTTCGGGGGAGGTGAACACATTCAGGCAGGGGGAGCCCAGTTTTCCCTCCCCCCTCCAGGCTGTGCAGGTGGAAGGGGCGCTGGGGAGCACCTCCCCCCCCGTCCAGCCTTGTAATTTTTTTTAAACCCCCCACCCCAGGGATCACCCTACCTGGTGGTGCCGGGGTTCCAGCCCTGGGTCCGGTGGCAGCAGCGCTCCAGAGTGTCACCGCTGCCAGACCCACCACCAGACCCAACGCTGGCGGACCTGGGGCCGGAGCCCTGGCACCACCAGGTAGGGCAATCCCTGGGGTGGGAGGGTTAAAAAAAATGTACGAGGCTGAGGGGGGGTGCTCCCTGGCACCCCTTCCGCCCACGCAGCCTGGAGGGGGGAGGGAAAAGCAGGTTCCTCCCTGCCCCCCACACCCCTGTCTGAACCAGTTCGGAACCTGAACTTTCTTTGGCCGGTTTGGGCGGGGGGGTGGTTCGGATTCAGGGTGTTCGTGAATGGTCCGAACACCCTGAGTTTGGGCTGAACCCCAAACTTCTGAACCGTGTTCGCACATCCCTACTAAAAACACCCAGAGTGTCAGTGTCAACAGTTTGAGGTGCACTACTTTTGTGGAAAATTCCACAGTGCTGCCTAAGGTGGACACTGCCCTGTTTTTGAAGGTGGTGGCTGCCAGAGTGCATGAATGTGAGCACTCTTGTGGCTCTCATGTACTAACATACTAATGTGCAGTTCCTTGGATACTTTGGCTTTTTGATGGCATGCTAATCTTTGTTGAATGACCAGGTTCACCAGAAAATTTAAGATCCAAAGTGGGATCATACAGACCATGGAAGTAAGTCATTAAGAAGTAATTAAGCAGCAGAATCAAGGTGTTGGTTTTGGCCTATAAAGCCCTACATGGTCTTGGTCCCTCATATTTCAGGGACCGCCTCGCCCCGCACATATCAGAGCGATCTCTTCGTACTGCCAGGGGTGCCTTTTTGGAGGTCCCACCGTTAAAACAGGGGGCCACAATGGAGAGGGCATTCTCAGTGGCCAGGCCACGACTTTGGGACTCCCTTCTGGAGGAAGCCCGCCTAGCCCCAAGTCTATTGGCTTTCTGCCAAGCCTGTAAAACCTGGCTGTTCACCCAGGCCTTCAGGGGGGAGGGGGGAATAGTTTCTTTAGGGGGAGGATTTGGGGTTTTAGAAGAAAGGTTTTTTTAAGATGTGAGCGTTGTAATTATGTTTTTAATTGAATTTTGTTATATATTTTATCTGTTGTAAGCCACCCCAAGATGCCATTGGCATGAGGGAGTGGCTAAAAAATGCAAGGAAATAAAAATTAAATATATAAATAATTAGGTGGGGGTTGCACATCCCCTGCAGATTTCCTCCCCCCGCAATTCTAGAGATAGGGGGACAGAGTGTATGAGGGTCAATATCCACCCCTATCCCACCCCCAATTTTAGTCCACCCCCAATTCACTCAACCAGTGAATACTAGGTGAGTAATGTGCTTGTCTGAAAACACCCTCTTCTTCCCCCCCCCTCACGCCCTCCACCTAATGCACACTAACATAGGCTCTTTTTACACAAGATGCTCCCTCGCATGGACACTCATCATCCACATGGGAAAGCATCCCATGTAAATGTAGGGCTGTGTGGGTACGCACTCCCATGACCCATCCATCCCCCACACACAGAGCAATCAGCAGCAGTGTCGGTTGCTGTGTGTGGGGATGCAGGGGGGATGGGTGTCCGCCCGTGTGCACCTGCCTCCATGCACTGCCCATGCAGCAGCGTGCCCATAGACCATCTCCTCTGCTGCAGCCTATTTAAAAAGGGCCATACTCTCAATGCATAATCTTCTCCTATTAAAGTCAGTGGGAGTTGAGCCATTAACTTCAATGAGGACATGAGTGCACCTTCAATATCTCTCACACACACGGAGCACAAAATCCAGATCCGGTTGAGTGCTATCACAAGGGGTTTGCCATACTAGAAGTCCTGCACGGGATTGCAGTGCTAGGGGTTTGCTAACACAGCAAATCCCTTCTGACAACACCTTGCCTACAGGGAAGCCAGCAAAGGCTACCTTTCACCCTGTATCTGAGTTTTGTGTGAATGTCTCCTAGTCTCCACTTCTCTCACTCCTCTCCACCTCCCATATCGAGATTTGGAGCTTGAGACAAGGTAGAAGGAGTGGCCATTTCCAAACCTCTGTTTCTTATCGTCCCCTATCTGAAGACTCAGATATTTTATTTTTATTTATTTTCAAAATTTATATCCTGCTTTCTCCCGCCACAGACGGCCCAAAGCGGCTAACAACAATACATATAATATACTAAAAACATTTCAATTCAATTAAAAAAAACAATTCAACAATAAATTAAGACAACCATAAAACACCCCTGTAAGCAGGGGGGTCTCTCCTGAACCAGGGCGGGGGAGAGAACACTGCAGAATTAGCTATTTCCCCCCGGTTACCTTAGGCTAGCCCCTAAAGTGTGGGGCTGTGCTATGTGGGAGCCTGTTAGGGTCTCCCACCCTTGGCCTCCAACCACCCCTTACAGCCAAGGCCTACTCCGCCTGTAGCACCCCTGTTAGGCTTAGGGCCATTCAGGCTCCCTGGCTAAAGGGTTAAGAGCCTGGGCTCTGGCTGGGTGTGGCCTAGTGTCCTGGATAGCCCAGAAGGTCCAGCGGGGTTTCTGGGCCTAGCTACTAGGAAGTCCAGACAGGCTAGTCTAGAGGGAAGAGGAGCCTGGGTAGCAAGCTCCTTCCCCTAGCTCCACTGAGCTTAGGGCTTAAATAGTAGCTGGAGCGTGCTCAGTGGCCAAGGTCTCACTGGGTGTGCTCCCAGTCAATTGGTTATAACTTATGCTTGGTCCTGGGCGAGGCCTCACTGGGCATGCTCCAACACTTAGTCTCCAGAGGAGTTCTGGAGCTGCATTGGGCATGCCCCGGTTTGGCAGCCTGTTACCAAGCAGTTCCTAAGAGAGGCACCTCTCCTTTTTACCTTTCTACAGAGGGCCCCCTGTCCCTTATATCCTGTAATAGCGGGGCAGTCGTGTCCCACGGCAGCCACCCTGTTACAACCCCCATACCACCCTCCCTAACCCCCCACCCTACCCTTCTCCCTCGCCAAATGCCTGATGGAACAGCCAGGTTTTGCAGTTCCTGTGGAAGGCCATGAGGTCTCGGGCCAGCCGTTCCCCCACCGGGAGGGAATTCCAAAGGTGGGGCTTGGCCACCGAAAACATCCTATTCTGCGTGGCCCCCCAGAGAAACCGGGGGACCTCCAACAAGGCACCCCCATATGACCACAGGGGCCAATCTAAAGCCCAGGGAGGTGGGGCGGTCTCACAAATAAGCAGGGCCCAGGTCATGTAGGGCTTTATAGGTTAAAACCAATACTTTGAATCAGACCCAGAAGACTATTGGCAGCTAGTGCAGAGATCGGAGCACTGGTGTAATGTCCTCCCGGCGGCCCAACCCCACCAGGAGTCGGGCCACCGCATTCTGCACCAGCTGCAGCTTCCGAGCCATCACCATAGGTAGCCCCATGTAGAGCACGTTGCAGTAGTCTATCCTAGAGGTAATAAAAGCATGGATGATTGTGGCCAAGTCCGGAACCGAAACCAGCAGCTGAAGCCGCCGCACCAGATGTAACTGGCGGAAGGCAGCCCTCACCACAGCCTCCACCTGGAGATCCAGGCAGAGCGGCGCATCAAGGAGCACCCCCAGGTTCCGCACCTGGGATGTCAGCAAAGGTCACACTCCATCAATCGATGGAGCCGTCACCTCCGCTGACCTACCCACTAACATCACCTCCATCTTGTCAGGATTCAGTCACAGTCAGTTAGCCCTCATCCAGTCCCCCACAGCTGCCAGACACAGCCAGGGGGGTCGGTTGAAAGCACCGACACAGCCAGGTCTGGGTCGGTTGAAAATGAGAGATAGAGTTGGGTGTCATCAGCATATTGATGACACTTCACCCCGAACTCTCTGATCACCTCGCCAAGTGGCTTCATGTACACGTTGAACAGGAGAGGGGACAGAACCGAACCCTGTGGGACCTCACATGGGAGGTCTCGGTAAGATGAAAAAGAGCCACCAAGTGTCACCCGCTGAGTTCTTCCAGTCAGGAATGAGAGGAACCATTCAAGAACGATCCCGTCCACCCCCACACTGTCCAACAGGCATCTTGTGGTCAACAGTATCTAATGCTGCCGATAGATCTAATAGGACCAATAGGGTCGATCGACCCCGGCCCCTTTCTCGGCGAAGGTCATCCACCAAGGCCACAAGTGCTCTTAATAAGCCAGGACAGGCACAGATCTAATTCGCAAGAGGTGGCTCAAACAGCCCCAAGCACCCCCACCACATCAGCGGGTGTCACCGACTGAAAGTGATTCCAGAAAAACAGACAATTCGGGCCTTCTACACCCTCTACATCCTCCACTGCACTAAACGCGGCATTGAGGCTGTGGTGGATCCAAGCGATTTTATCCGCAAAAAAGGTCACAGTGGTCGGAAGATGACTCAACCCCCGGGTTGAGGGAGGCCGGACTGACAAGCCCCCGCACCACCCAGAACAGCTCCGCTGGACAGGATTTAGCGGATGCTATGAGGGTAGCAAAGAACTCCCTCTTTGCTATCCATATAGCCATGGCATAGGCTCGCAAACTAGCTCTATGTCACAATCTGTCAACTTCAGTAAGAGATCGATGCCACCGTCGCTCCAACCGTCACCCTTCTTGCTTCAGGACCCGCAGTCCCTCAGAGAACCAAGGAGGCCTGCAGGGCCGCCACATGGGCAACGGACGTCTGGGAGCCGTTTGATCGATGGCCTCCATCAGCAAGATATTCCATAACTTGATGAGGTTATGGAGTAACTTGATGAGATATGGGAGGAGTCAGGGTGATGAAGCTTCAGTGGGTCTCTCTCTCCCACCAGCCCCTCTCCTCATGCAAGACATGAAGCTGCAATAACAGCAAGATGCCATGGCTAGAGGCAACACAATGGCAGCAGCTGCTAACAGCTAAGACTTCACTTGGAATCAAGACCATGGGCACCAGGACAGGGGCTCAATGGGATACAACTGCACTCTTTGGCTCCTGCCTGATCCCACCCCTTCCAAACATCATGATGTCATGTTGCTCAGAAAAAGGCATGGTCACATCAGAAAGAGGCAAGTAGCAGCAGCTTTCCTATCCCCTCCCACCACCCCCGAACATAATTCTCCTGCCGTCCTTGGTTGGGAACTGCCATTTGGGACCTGTGCCTATAGGTCAATGTACATAAATAAAGGCCATGACAAATATTACACTTTATAAACACGGACATGAAAGTTGATCAAAAAAGATGAGGCCTACTTGCAGGTAAAGAGATGGTAGAGAACAGAACACCTAGCTACTTTAAACAAGTTCAATTCCTCAGGGCCAGATGAATTGCATCTGGTCTCCATTGTTCCCACTGTCGCCCCTTACCTCCTGCACATCATCAACCTCTCCCTCTCTACTGGCTCCTTCCCATCCACCTTCAAGCATGCCACTGTCTCTCCTATCCTCAAAAAGTCCACTCTTGACCCCTCTGACCCTTCTAGCTACCATCCTGTCTCACTCCTTCCTTTTGCTTCCAAGCTTCTTGAACGTGTTGTCTACTCCCACTGCCTCGACTTCCTCTCTAAGAACTCCTCCCTTGACCCCCTCCAATCTGGCTTCTGCCCCCTTCTCTCTACTGAAACTGCTCTCACTAAGATCACCAATGAACTTCTTGTGGCTAAATCAAATCGCCTCTATTCCATTCTTGTCCTCCTTGACCTCTCTGCTGCCTTCAATACAGTTGACCACTCAACTCTTGCTAGATTCACTTCACTCCCTTGGCTTCCGTGGCTCTGTCCTCAACTGGTTCTCCTCCTACCTCTCTGACTGCTCCTTCAATGTGTCTCTTGGCAATTCCACCTCCTCCTCCCTTCCACTCTCGGTTGGTGTTCCCCAAGGCTCTGTCCTTGGCCCTCTTCTCTATCTGTACCCTGTCCCTAGGCAAACTCATTGCCTCCCATTGCTTCAAATATCACCTCTACGCTGATGACATTCAACTATCTCTCTACTTCCTCTCTGTCTCCATCTATTCAAGCTTGCCTCACCAGCTGTCTCTCTGATATCTCTACCTGGATGTCTTAACGTCAACTCAAACTCAACATGGCTAAAACTGAACTCCTTATCTTCCCCCCCTCATCCTTCCTCTCCCTCTTCCCTGTCGCTCCTCATCGATGGAGTCACCATCCTTTCCGTCCCCCAAGCCCATAGCTTAGGCTTCATCTTTGACTCACCCCTTTCTTTTAAACCCTACATCGACTTTGTTGCCAAATCCTGTGTCTTCTCCCTCCATAACATTGCTAAGATTCACCCTTTTCTCTCTGTCTCCTCTGTTCATGCCCTGGTCATCTCTCGCCTCGATTACTGTAACCTCCTTCTCACTGGCCTCCCCTTTCTCCCCTTATCACCGTCTAAAATTCTGCTGCCAGGGTCTTCCACCTTGCCCGTCGCTTCGAGCACGTGCAGCCCCATATCTTCTCTTTTCACTGGCTCCCCCTTCCT
>QEPC01006720.1:4539879-4551900 GCA_003113815.1 Sphenodon punctatus | reverse complement strand
AACGTCAACTCAAACTCAACATGGCTAAAACTGAACTCCTTATCTTCCCCCCCTCATCCTTCCTCTCCCTCTTCCCTGTCGCTCCTCATCGATGGAGTCACCATCCTTTCCGTCCCCCAAGCCCATAGCTTAGGCTTCATCTTTGACTCACCCCTTTCTTTTAAACCCTACATCGACTTTGTTGCCAAATCCTGTGTCTTCTCCCTCCATAACATTGCTAAGATTCACCCTTTTCTCTCTGTCTCCTCTGTTCATGCCCTGGTCATCTCTCGCCTCGATTACTGTAACCTCCTTCTCACTGGCCTCCCCTTTCTCCCCTTATCACCGTCTAAAATTCTGCTGCCAGGGTCTTCCACCTTGCCCGTCGCTTCGAGCACGTGCAGCCCCATATCTTCTCTTTTCACTGGCTCCCCCTTCCTGAACGAATCCTGCACAAGCTCCTAGTCTTCACCTATAAAGCTCTTCACAACCTTGCTCCCCACTACCTCTCTACACTAATTTCCCTTCGTACTCCAGTCCGTGAACTCTGCTCCTCCTCTGTCCCCTCTTTCGCCCTCCCACGCCTCCCCTAACTGCCTTTGTCCCTTCTTCCTAGCTGCCCCCCATGCCCGGAACTCCCTCCCTGCCCACATCCGCCTTGTCCCCTCTCTTCATACCTTCATATCCCTCCTCGAGACCCTCCTTTTCTGCTCCGGCCTCCTCAACTTCTTGCTCTCCTCACCTAACTCCGGCTGATACCCTTCATCCAGTACAATCAGCGTACTTGTAGCTTCACCACATGGACCAACCAACCATCATTTTTGATGTAACCAAGTCAAGTGCGTGCACCTGGGACCTCACATCCTCGTGAATGTTTACACTCCTTGTCTCTCCCTCTGTTCCCCTTCCTTAATCCCCCCCCCTCTCTCAGATTGTAAGCCGTAGGGACCATGTCTATTCAATTACTTTGTAAAGCGCCAGGTACATTTCTGGTGCTATATAAATGCTTGCTAATTATAATAATAATAATAATAATAATAATAATCCTATGATACGAAGGAACTTGCACATGTAATATTGGAACCTGTGCCTATAATCTTTGAGAAGTCTTGGAGAATGGGTGAGGTGCCGGAAGACTGGAGATGGGAAAATGTTGTCCTTAACTTCAAAAAGCAAGGGGCGGGGGGTGGGGAGGGAGAGAAGGATCCGAGAAACTACAGACCGGTCAGCCTGACATCAATACCTGGAAAGATTCTAGAGCAGATTATAAAACAGTCCATCTGTAAGCATTTAGAAAACAATGCTGGGGTTACTAGGAGCCAGCATGTGTTTGTCAAGAACAAGTCATGACAGACTAATCTTATTTCCCTTTTTGATTGAGTTACTAGTTTAGTAGAGCATAGGAATGTTGTGGACGTAGTATATTTTCATTTCAGCAAAGCATTTTACAAAGTCCCCCATAATATCCTTCCTGACAAGCTAGTTAAATATGGGCTAGATTATACTACCGTTAGGTGTATTTACAGCTGGTTGAAGAACCGTACCCAAAGAGTGCTCATAAAGGAGGCTAGAGTGACGCTGGCGTCAGACTCGGTCTGACTCCGACCGTCTTCTCCATAGGGCCCACTTGCGGTCCTATGTTGAGGCTGTGAGGGTAGCGAGGAAGGAGTTCCTTGCTACCCTCATAGCATCTGCGAAGTCATGCCCGGCGGAGCTGTTTCAGGTGGTGCGGGGGTTGGTTAGTCTGGCCTTGTTCCACCTGGACGGGGACTTGTCCCAGGCCCGCTGTGAGGAGTTTGTCAACTACTTCACAGACAAGATTGCTCGGATTCAGACCAACTTTGACATGGGATTAGGGGCAGTAGGTAGAGCGCGTGAGGTGCTGGAGGCCCCATCTGGTCCATCTTTGTGGGGGAAGTTTCAGGAAGTGACACCGGCTGATGCGGTGGATGTCTTGGGGTCTGTGAGGGCCACTTGTTGCTAACTTGATCTGTGCCCGTCCTGGTTGGTGAAAGCCTCCAGGGAGACGTTGGGGATGGTACTGGCGAGGGTTGTTAACGCATCCTTGTGGCAGGGGAGGTTATCACCCAGTCTCAAGGGGGCTGTGGTGCACCCCCTGCTGAAGAAACCATCTTTAGACGTGGATGCCCTCGCCAGGTACTGACCTGTCTCTAACCTTCCCTTTTTAGGGAAGGTTATTGAGTGGGCGGTGGCACTCCAGCTCCAGGCGCATCTAGATAGCATCAGTTTCCTGGACCCGTTTCAATCTGGTTTCCGTCCCGGCTATGGCACCGAGACGGCATTGGTGGCCTTGGTCGACAATCTCCGCCAGGAGATGGATGCAGGATGTTCAACATTTCTCATCCTGCTAGATCTCTCGGCCGCTTTTGATACCGTGGACCATGGGCTGCTGTTGAGACGGCTGCGTGATCTGGGGGGTCTGGATGGGACTGTTCTTGAATGGTTCCATTCATTCCTCTCGGGGAGAAGCCAGCGGGTGGTGCTGGGGGAGGAAACATCTTGCCCCCACGCCTTATCATGCGGCGTTCCGCAGGGTTCCATTCTGTCTCCATTATTGTTTAATGTATATATGCAACCCTTGTGGGAGGTCGTGAGAGGGTTCAGGGTGCACGGTCACCAATATGCTGATGATAATCAGCTGTACCTCTCTTTTTGAACAGACCCTGCCGTCTCAGTGCTATCCCAGTGTCTGGAGGCTGTGGCGGAATGGATGTGGCAGAGCAGACTGAAGTTCAACCCCGATAAGATGGAGGTGATGGTGGTGGGGAGAGCGAGGGAGGTGTCAGCCCCCCTGATTGGGGGGGTTCACCCTCCCATAGCTCAACAGGTCCGGAGTCTGGGGGGGGTGCTGGACGCGGACCTCCGCCTGGAGCGGCAGGTGGAGGCAGTCGCAAAGGCTGCCTTTCGTCAGTTGCATCTGGTGCGGAGGCTGCGCCCATTCATCTCCAGCCCGGACCTGGCCTCCTCATCCATGCCTTTGTCACCTCGAGGCTGGACTACTGCAACGCCCTCTACGTGGGGCTTCCCTTGTGCCTGGTTCAGAGGCTGCAGCTAGTGCAGAATGCGGTGGCCCATCTCCTTTTGGGAACGGGTCATCGGGAGCACATAACACCTGTGCTCCGGGCTCTGCACTGGTTGCCGATAGCGTGCCGAGCCAGGTTCAAGGTGTTGGTATTGATTTATAAAGCCCGTCACGGTCTCGGCCCCTCATACCTCAGGGACCGCCTCGCCCTCCGCGCCCCAAAGCAGACCCTTCGGTCTGCCGGGGGTGCCTTCTTGGAGGTCCCCCGCGTTAAGCGGGGGGCCACAATGGAGAGAGCATTCTTGGAACTCCCTACCGGAGGAAGTTTGCCTGGCCCCAAGTTTCTTGATATTCCGACAAAAGTGTAAAACCTGGCTGTTCGCCCAGGCCTTTGGGGAGGGGGGGAGGATTTAGTGGGTTTTGTCTCCCCTCCCCTATTGATTTTTGTATCCCGGGCCCTGGTTTTAATATTTTAATATTTGATATTGTATTTTTATGTTTTAAACTATTTTATACTGTTTTTATTGTTGGAAGCCACCCCGAGCTGTATTGAGGAGGGGCAGGGTATAAATTTAATAAATAAAAATAATAAATAATATAAATGGCTCCCCATCAATCTGAAGGGAGGTATTGAGTGGGGTGCCTCAGGGCTTGGTCCTGTACTGTTCAACATCTTTATTAATGTCTTGGATGAAGGAACAGAGGGGATGCTTATCAAATTTGCAGATGAAACAAAACTAGGTGGGATAGCTAACACCTTAGAAGACAGAAACAAGATTCAAATTGATCCTGACCAGATGGAAAGTTGGGCAAAAACTAACAAAATGAAGTTCAACAGAGATAAATGTAAAGTTCTGCATTTAGGTAAGAAAAATCAAATGCACAAGTACAGGATGGGTGATATCTGACTTGGCAGCAGTACATGTGAAAAGGATCTTGGGGTTGTAGCTTATCACAAGCTGAACATGAGTCAGCAGTGTGGATGCAGCTGCTAAAAAGGCTAATGCAATTTTAGGCTGCATTAACAGAAGCATATTGTTCAGGTCACAAGAAGTAATAGTTTCACTCTATTCTGTTCTGGTGAGACCTCATCTGGAGTACTGTGTCCAGTTCTGGGCACTGAATTTTAAGGAGGACATCGACATATTGGAATTTGTTCAGAGGAGAGCAATGAAGATAGTCAGGAGTCTGGAAACCAAGTCCTATGAGGAAAGGTTGAAGGAGCTGGGTATGTTTAGCCTGGAGAAGAGAAAACTAAGGTGAGACACTATATTCATCTTCAAATAGTTGAAGGGCTGTCACATAGAAGATGGAACAGTCTTGTTCTCTGTTGCTCCTGAGGGAAGGACTAGAACCAATGGGTTCAAATTATAAGAAAGCAAATTTAGGCAAATTTAAACATTAGGAAGACCTTCAAGAGCAGTTTGATGGTGAAACAGGCTGCCTAGGGAGGTGGCGCGCTCTCCTTCACTGGAGTTTTTCAAACAGAGGCTGGACGGCCATCTGTCAGGGATGCTGTAGCTGTGGAGTTCCTGCACTGAGCAGGGGGTTGGACTAGATGACCTCTGAGATCCCTTCCAACTCTAAGATTCGAAGAGTTTTTAAACATAAAGGGGCAAATTCCAACCAGTTATGTTCTCAAGTGGCTCCCATTGATATCAGTGCAATGACCACTTCTGCTCATGCAGCCACAAGAGCAAAACTGAATGCCCAGGACTGCTGCACACAAATTTGGGGGTTTGCACCACCCACCTTATACTTAATTCATTCCAATCTTTGGAGTAAACAAAAATGTAAGATTGCAGAAATAACACAGGGATCAGATTCTTTGAGCTAGAAAAAAGTAAAGTCATTTTATTCATGTCAGACATCATCATTTATGGGCAGCAGAGGGTGTTAATAGACGTCACTAGGACTTCTGTCCCACCCACGGAAGTGGGGAGGACTTCCCCCCAGCCAGGAACACTCCAGCTGCAGGACCAAACGTTCCCATGGCCTTCCCCGGCTGGTGGGGAGCACAGGGAGCCACGTGCAACTTCATAGTTACTTTCAAATCCCTTCTAATTTGCTAATGGGATGAGGGTTCCACCCCCTCTTCATGCTTCTTTGCAAACATGATTCCTACTCATTATGTCTAAAAAGAAACAAAAGCAAACCAGAATTCATAAGCTCTTTCTAATAGTAGCTATTGATAGTAAATAACTAACGTTTAGTTATTTACTATCAATAGCAACTACACTGTTATATTTCCCCTTTTGTATTGCCATCTCCTCCCCAGCTCATTCTCCTCTGAGTTCAATGGGTGCACACCCCACTACTGTAATACTTTTGTTTTGTCTTTGTTTCTTCATTTTGTAACCCCAGACCTGCCTGACGAAGGGCCCTGGGAGATCCCAAAGCTTGCATACCTCCACCAACTAGAGTTGGTCCGGTAAAAGATGCGACTGTACTTTGTGTCTGTTGCCTACATTTGGGACCAACATGGAAAGCCCTACTTACTCGATATTGTTATATAGTTGCTGTTGGAATATCTGTAGAGTGTGAGTGTGAGTGTGAGAGTGTGTGTGAGAGTGTGTGTGTGTGTGTTCTCACCATTATTTGGAGTGCACAGAAGGCAGTGGGTGAAACCTTTCCCGCATCGAGTTTTGCTAATGGGATTAAGATTCCACCCCCTCTTCATGCTTCTTTGCAAACATGATTCCTACCCATTATGCCTAAAAAGAAACAAAACAAAACAAAAATACATATGCTCCTTCTAAATAATACACACTTCAACCCTATGCCACTTCAACCCTTAAGGTAATAGAAAAGGTCTCATATTAGTCACCTTGTTAGTTTGTGTGCATGCCCCTAAAATATGTAGATTTCATCCAGTTATTTTTTTTTACGAGCATTCGTTTTTTCCACTACTCTGGCAGAGCACATATTCACAGCATGAGCTATTGAACTTCAAGCGAGAGCCATGATTGCAGAATCTGCAATTTCCTAATGATAATGATGTTTTCCCCTGAAAACAGCAGACATAATGAGGATGCAAATGCTTTGTCAAGCTCTCACTATTCTCTTATTAACTTAGATGTCAAAACATATTACACATTTGTGCTTGCAAATTTGTACTTGAGGCTTGATAAGATGATGGGCAATCTTCATTGTTGGAGCACTTCGGAACACTTCAACCAGAAGATGACTCCCATACTACAGTACTGAGTTTCCATGCACTTTTGCATAATTTAACTTCAGTCCTTTTTTCCTACCTTTTAATTATTTGGGGCCTGACTTTATGATCTTTAGAAACAACAGTCAGGTTTTCCAAGTGTGATTTTACATAACAATTTTCAATTCATTATTGCAAATTCTAAATTCAGGCCATTTGTCATGGTGCAGAGACAACAGTTCAAGCTAGACTCTAGGGTGGGGAGCGCCACCCTCCAGGAGTTTCCTCCACATGGCCCTTGCCCTGTTTTTGAAAAACAGTTTTAGAAAGCAAACTTTTTTTAAAAATTGACATTAATCATACACATTCCACAAGCCTCCCAGAGACCAGCAGCTGGAGATTATCTTTCTGGCATACCTTAGTTGGGAACAGTGCAAAAATTAAGGAAGGTACTGTACACTCCTTCCCAAATGCAAGGGAGTATATGTCCCCATCCATTCTCCCCTTCCCTCCTCTCCCCCCCTTCCCCTGCCATCTTAACTCTCATTCACTGAACACATCTACTCACTAATTATAACATCAAACCTGTGTCATGATCATGGAAACTGATCTAGGTGGCACTCGCGCAGATGACCCAGGAGCTACCTTATAAACAGTATTATTTACATTCTCAGTCTATTACGTACACATGCATAATTATGCCTACAGTATTAGAGGCCAAGATGGGAACCTTCTTAAAACAAAAATTCAAGCTACAAGTTCAAACAATTGGCTGGATAATGGCACTAAGACGTTTACTGCATATTTTCCTAAGTATAGGTATTAGGTAACTCTTTTATTCTCCTTACCTGTGAATGATATTTTTAAAAACTATAAATGTTTCATTTCCAGATGTCAAGTACATCTTGTTAGAACTGACCTACTTAGAATAAAAGCTACTTAAAGCAGAAACCTTGGGGGAGGGGTTTGGTTTTTTTTGTTGTTTAAATGTTTTGCAAGACACTTCTAACAGCAGGCTTTATCAACAGCAAAACAATACCGAGGCCCAGTTCAGGGTTTCAGCACAGGCTGGGGAGAACGTTGCCCCATCCAGCAGTCAATGAGCAGAATCCCCACACTTACACTGTTTGACAGAGAGGGTTTTAAACGAGCAAGGCTTGTGGGGAGTGGTTCATGGTCACCGAGTGGCACAGCTGCGCAGCACACACTGAGGGGGAGATTCTAACGGGCGGCTCCCAGCATGGATTGGCTACCGTGGCAGCTGCCTCACACTCCCCCTGCCATGGACTATGGGGGAGGGGGAAGCACATGTGGCTGGTCTTTGAAAGGGACATGTTCCCCGCGTGAGTGCATGGGAACTCAGGCTCCCCAGCACTTGCAACCAGTTCCCGTGACTTGCAAAGGCCATGTCCCCCACCCACAGTGCCTATGAGCAGCAGACCAGTCTGCTGGCATAGCTGGCTGCCCCAGTTCATAAGGGCAGGGGCTCTGCAGCCACCCATTGCCACAGCCCTTTTTGGCTTGCCCCACAACTCAGACTAATCATAGATCTGGGATCACAGTGTACATGGTTAATACAGATTTAGACTAACATGGATGACTGAAAAATCCCATGGTGCTTCGCGCTGCTGAATTTCATCACCTTCCTCCGCTGTGATTTTTGTTCCCCTTTAGAGATATCTTTGAACGATCCCACAGCTAATCTATGCACCAGAATTGGGGGAAGTGAAATTAAAACGTGATTTCCTGGCCAGAGCCCCAGAAAGCTCTGACGACCAGAGAGACGTTCCTGGTTTGCTCCATCTAGTAATCTCTATGCTCAGTTCAGATTTACAGTTTACACCACAGACATTAACCCAGTTTATTTGAGCCTGGGTTAAATAAATCCTTGAAAATGAGGATGAAATAAACCCAGGTTCAGCCTTAACCCAGATATTTTAAACTAGAATTAGGTTTTCTGTACGGACATTTAAACCCAGGTTGAGAGACGTTATTTCGGATTTAGTGTCTGTGTAAAAACAGCCACTGTCTTATCCTTCAGGATCCTCCTCCTTTGTAACTTTGTAGTTATAACTTCAGTTTCATGAATATATCCTTGTCTCTCTTCCTATGCCCCTTCCCTTGTTCATTCTAGATTGTAAGTCTCCGGAGGCAGGAACCTGTCTCTAACCATGATTATTCAGTGCCGGGCACACTGCTAGCAGTCAACAAATAAATAATTTATTTAAAGGAATGCTGAGATTCTCAGGAATTTACCATGAATTCTACTATTCCAACCTAAATTCATAAGTCTTGTGATGCTTGAAGTTCCAAAAGTTGCCAACTTTGAAATGGATCAGTTCCCCAGACCAATTAATTTTCCCTTTGAAGATTTTTGAATGCATGTTTATATATACTTGTGGGTATATATACACACAAAAAGAACAAAATACATGCATAGACTGATTTTTAAAATACAGTTACATCATTGACCTTCATAATTCACAAGAGATAAATCACTTACCTTTCTAAAAATGAGTCTGAAATTCATTTACCAAACGACATCATATTCATTTCCTCCAATTTCAAAAGCAATTCACTGCAGCAATTTTTTGTACACAGGCCAGCAGAAATTGCTTCGTTTTCACTACCCAACACTATATTAAAGGTCAAAATAGACATTACAAAGAAGGAGGAACATCGTTTTCCCATTAGAGACCAAAAGGTTTGAATGCAACTGCAAATGAGAAAAAACTAGAAGGAGTTCAGTGCAGCCAATTACAGCCTAATGGCCATTTCCTTAATTGGGCAGATTCATTGACAATACTATGTAGAGAAGCAACAGGAAGTTTGTATGAAATATGCCTGCTTCTGCATTTCTGAAACATTAAAAGATGACATTCCACACCCCAAAATTATAGTCATACGGAGGAAGATTAGAAATATGAGACTCATTATTATGTGCCAGATAGTAAGATGGTCTGTTATAATGCTTTGTATTTACACCATGTTGCATTCAGACGTGTCTTTAAATCGCACAGCTGCCTTGGCGGCATCGTGCGATTTAAAGAACCCCGCACTTCCGGGCTGGTGTGTATGCGCTGAGCGTGAACATTTTCACCTAGCCCGAATGTTTGGAGCGCGGTTTGAAAAGCTGCTCGGAGCAACTTTTCAAACCGCGCTCCAAACGTTCGGGCTAGGTGGAAATGTGCGCGCTTAGCACATTCACACCAGCCTGGAAGTGCGGGGTTCTTTAAATCGCACGATGCCGCCAAGGCAGCTGTGCGATTTAAAGACACGTCTGAATCCGCCCTTAGTAGTTTGCCTTCTGCATTGGGCATTTTTACACACAGGTTAAAGTTCTGGATTTTTCAATCTTCTGGGTTTACAAGTCCACAAGTAAGTTCTGGATTCATTTTTCTCACACACATTGCCCTGAGGCAGTTCCTGCATGCATTCTTCACACAAACACTGCCCTGAGGCAGCCTAAAGTAGCCACAGCTGTAGATGTGACAGGCTGCCATGGAAACCAAGTGACCACAGCTGCCTGGAGCAAAGCAGTTTACCAGGAGAACTTTTTACACACAAAAGTTCTGGGAGAAGTTCTACGCAGAAGTTCAAAGAACCAGATGTTTAAGATCTGGGTGAGTGATTTAGACACACAGAAAGTTCAGGATGTAACAGCAAATATCCAGGAGAAATGTGTGTGTAAAAACACCCATTGTTTTGCAGTTGCATTCAAACCTTTATAAAGTTTCACATTCTCCTCCACAAGACATGCATTCATACAGCCCTCCCCCAATGGGGGAAAATGACACACAGCACATCCTATATTAGCCCCCATTGGGGGTGCAGTGTCAAAAAGTTTTGCACAGCTGGATAACCTGTACCAAACAACCTTGCCCTTAAAAAAACAAAACAATTCTTCTCTGAACAGCACATACTAGAAAATGGCATAATGGGTCTCTTTCAAAATGTAATGTGTCTCCAAGATTCCTAGTTTGGGTGTGTTCAGCTTACAAATAAAAACATATTTCTCTAACATTAGAAAAATAAATTCCACATAAAAATGGAAAGTTAAGGTGGGTTCTTCCCACTTTCCTATGTCACCATGATTATTAGTAAAGGTTTAGCAGAGATCACTCGCTCCCATTTACACCTTTGTTAATCAATTGCCTTTTGAATGTGCTCTCAATAGCATCTGTGCTACACAATGCCTTTAGTTTACGGAAATTAGCAAACAATTCCATTGGTCTCCATGAAGGAACAGAATGCAGCTCATTCTCTGGCTCTGCAGAGCTAAGCAGGGGAAACAGGTACCCAACTTATTTTTGCTAAGGCGGCCCGGCTACATACAAGAAGTGGATCTGCTGAGTAAACAGTTGATTTCTGTTCATGGGCAATGCAATCCCACAAGCGGGTAGCACTTGCGCTAGCCCTCAGCATTGATGCAAGTCCCATTCACTTTTATGGTTATGCTGAAAGGATCACACCCTTTATGGAAATATGAATAGGGAAGTCACATGCCATAGCTGCCTTTAAAGTTTTCTCTCCCTCACAAGCAGTTCTTTTCTGCCTGCAGCGATATCTCATTTGTTAATCTCAACCAGTTTTGAAACAGATCAGCAGTTGCTTGCTTCAACATATTGCTTGGGTTATTAATATGCACACTATCTGTCAGCTCATTTGTTTCAGTATTTTCTTTGAAGTTGCCTATCTGGAATCAGAGTTTGTTTTCTGTCTTAGACCTTTGGCTGACATTTTTCAGCTCACTTTGTTTTCATGTTTTTAACTGACAGGGGAAATGGGACAGGATGTTGTTGTAAGTCAGCTAATAACAATTTGGATACATTTCCAGCAATAAAATGAAAGCGGTTTTCATTTCTTCTCCATACTGACAGCTGCAAAGAGGTAGAAGGCCCTATTCCTTCCCCCTGCCCTGTCTTTTATGTTATTTTAAATATTTACATTAAGTGTTTTTAAGTGGGTTTTTTGGATTGTTTTAAATTATATTTTATTGCTGGAAGCCGCCCCGAGCTGTATTCAGGAGGGGCGGGGTATAAATTCAATAAATAAATAAATAAAGACCCTACTTTCTAGATTACTATAGTGATCTTTCCAAATGTTTCTTTAAACAGTGGGCACTACCAGATGGAACACTAGCTACTTGTTTTGGCTTTAAAAACATACTTGTCTGTTAGCACAAACATGGTCGCAGACAGCACGTAGATGCTGTTTGCACGTATCGTCTGTGACATGTAGAGATGTATACTGCGCTGCCCCACTTCCAGCCTGGAGGAAGATAGAAGCCTTCAGGATCTACCCCAACCTCAGAAGTACCTTCAAAATAAACCATCTGTGCTTTTACTTACTACACACCTCTCACTTTTGAAAAGGCCAGGAGCTGGCTCTAAGGTTTCAGGCCAGGGACAGCTTCTGGTGAACATCAGCTGATGGGAGAGCTCTGTCAGGTAGCTGTGCAGACAGGTAGCAGCATAAACCTCTATTAGGGTGGCCAGCTATGCACATTTTAGAGGACACTTGTGAGATTGCAGCCCTGCAACCTGTATTTCTCATAAGTGTCCTCTAAAATGTGCATAGCCGGCCACCCTAACGTCTATACAACAACACATATGCACCAGATGACATCATCAATTTCAACACACATTGGACTCGCGCGGAGTTGTTGGTATGTCTAGTAACTAGTGGTGGGACCCCGGGCCCATTACCGGCTACCGGATTTACCGGTTACCGGTTCTACGAAAACCGGATTCCCGGATTAAATCCGGTATACCGGTACCGGATTTATTTCATTGGTTTCAATGGGGCGCTGTGTCCCCATTGAAACCAATGAAATAAATTAATT
>QEPC01006720.1:4506746-4519996 GCA_003113815.1 Sphenodon punctatus | reverse complement strand
CACCCACCCACCCACCCTGCCCATCCTGGATTTTTTTTAAAAAAAAATTTCCCTAAGTCCCTGGGCTGCTGCCGGCCGCTGCCGGTGACCCAGAGTCCGCACCGGCAGGTAAGTGTACCAGTACCGTTGATCCCTGGGGTGGGTGTGGGGGGTAGTTTAAGACCCCCACCCCACCCCAGGGATCACCCTACCTCGCCCACCCAGGGATCACCCAGTACCTTGGCTTCAGCTCCAGGCGGCGGCGATCCAGCGGCCAGCTTCAGCTCTGCTGTGGCTGCCGGCTTCAGCACACTAGTGATGCTCTAGGCCTTCCAGGGAACCGGTAACGGGGAGGGAAAGTTTTCCTACCCGGGAAACTGGTACCGGGGAGGGAAAGTGTTTGGGGTTTTTTCTGTGTTTTTTTTTTACATTGCGGCCATTCATTTGAATGGCCGCAATGTAAAAAAAAATCCAGCACAGGGGGAATCCGGTAATTCCCCTGGATTACCAGGGTAATCCGATACTGCCGGTACACAAAACAAACGGCAGTATCGGATACCGGATCATCCGGTAGTCCCACCCCTAGTAACTACACAGTACTATTGGTTCCAATTCTATACCACACCAATCCCCAGATTCCATCCCTTATCAACAAGTCCACACATTTAGGCAGAGATATCATACATAATTCACCCTACATCAGGATGCACTAACATTAGATCTCTCTACAGCCCATTAGTCCTTTTAGGCATTAACACTCTAGTCTATACCTAATTTTGAATGAAATTTTGACGAATACAGGCAATCCTAGCTGTGAATATTGCCACCCTTTTAGTTCTTGTGGCACTGGTATCATTTAATAAGTAAAGAAGCTGCTGGAGAACTGAGCGAGAAGTGTCACAACCAATTGCTTCTTGCAGCTTTTGTCGTTGAGTTGTATATAGTGGACATATCATCATTTAGTGTATTAAATCCTCTACCTCCATCTTACATGGGCAAATATGCTTTAGGTAAACTACCTTGCCATACCTGCCCTCCAGGACAGCTGACTGCATAGTCTGGAAGCAAAGACTGGTAAATGCCTTTCTAAGAATCGGGTCAGCTAGCTGATTCAAATAGTGGGCCCCTTCTCTAGGTGGTACCCAGTATTTATAGTATGGAGAAACTCTTGAATTATGTGCTGCAACTCTAAGATTCTGCCTATCAATGTCCATTATTCTCCATCTCAACATCTTAATAACCTCTCTGCTTGTATACTGTTGAAAAAAAAATTCAGAGAATCCCAAAGTTTGCAGATATAGATTAACTGAGTACCACCACTGATCACTTCCTCCCACTTTATCAGCTAGTTTTTCTTGCATTACTAACTGCAATAGGGAAGCTGAAGGGATCTCTCTCACCTTAACCCAAAAGGACAGAACTCTTAATTGTACCTTGGCTCAGTATGAGCAGCTACCCAATTCTAGATTAACAAAGCTGTCTTGGTAGCATGAGGGAGTGCCAATATTCTTCACCATAGTCCATTCACTACAGTCTCTGGCCCTGTCAATACCTTCCCACGTAGTCCCCAAATCGGTACACTAGCCTCAACTTTTGCCTCCACCAGTCTTTTGAATGCCATGATGTTTTGCTATCCCTGTTGCATTAAAAAAACGTACAATAGCTACAGTCTCTGTCTTAGTTTTCTGCTTAGCTGCCATCAAATGGGTCTTCCAGGAGCCATTAAAGGCGAAAATTATGCCCAGATATTTGAATGAATGCACCTGCTCCAACCTATTTGATCCCAATACCCATTTATATCTGACAAATCTTCTGGGAAACACCATAACCTTGGTTTTACTATAGTTAATAGCTAATCCCATTTCTTTACATTTCTTCTCAAAATCTTTCAAAAATCTAGCCAATCCCAATTTACTAAGAGACAACAAGGCGGTATAATCTGCATATAATAATATAAATAGCTTGCGGGATCCCACCTTTGGAGGGTGGTACTTCCTCGCATCCTTTCATGTGGTTACCAAAGTATTTATATAGATGTTAAATAGGGATGGTGCCAACAGGCACCCTTGACGTAGGCCGCACTTTGTCACAACAGCGTCTGTTAACACACCCTTTGGATGCACTCTCACTCTCAGTGTAGTATTTGTGTATAGTGCCTTAATCAAACCAAGTAAACATTTGTCCAATTGCAGTCTTTCCAGTACCTCCTACAATTTCCCCCTGCATATAGAGTCAAATGCCATTGACAGATCCATGAATACTACATATAACTTCCTCTTGCACCTCTTATATTTATCTATCAGATGATCCAAAATAAAAGCTTGGCCGGTAGTGGACCTTTTAGGTCTAAAGCCCGCCTGCTCATCTTCCAAAATACCCTCTTCTTCTATCCATTTCTGAAGATGTATAAGCAGCAATCTTGTATAAATCTTAGATGCTATGCAAAGGAGACCAATAGGTGCCATGGCCCATGTAAAAAGGGCTAGAGTAGCACCAGTCCTTATCTGAGCCACCATCACAGGGTACTCCTGGCACCCATACGATCCCTAGTAGAGGATTCTCACCTTCATCTCACTGGGGTCATAGGCAGCCACGGCAAGGCATAAGAACATAAAAACATAAGTAGTGCCATACTGGGTCAGACCAATGGTCTGTCCCTGACCCAGCACCTGTCTCTGACAGTGGCCAATTTCAGTCGCTTGGAAGAAGTACCCAACAGGTCACATTGGGGCAATCCATTCCCTGTTGTTCACTCCGAGCTCCCAACAATAAGAGGTTACATTCCCAAACTTACCTGTCTAATAGCTACTGATGGACCTATCCACCAGAAACTTGTCCAATCCTTTCTTTAAACCCAGCTATATTACTGGCCTTGCTTGACTACATCCTCTGGCAACAAATTCCACAACTTAATTGTGCATAGAGTGAAAAATACTTCATTTTATTTTTAAAAAATCTGCTACCCATTAGTTTCATGGGGTGTCCCCTAGTTCCAGTACTTTTTGAGAAGGTAAATAACCGTTTCCTATTTACTTGTTCCACATCACCCATCATTTTATAAATTTCTATCATATCCCCTCTCAGACGTCTCTTCTCCAACCTATTCAACCTCTCTTCATAGGTGAGCTGTTCCATACCCTTGATCATTTTTGTTGCCCTTCTCTGTACCTTTTATAGTTCTACTATATCTTTTTTGAGATGGGGCGACCAGAATTTCACACAATACTCAAGGTGTGGTTGCACCATGGATTTATATAGTGACATTATGAGTTTTATTCTCTATCCCCTTATGAATAATTCCTAGCATTGGGTAATTTCAGATGTGACGGGCCCGGAGGCCCAGGATCTGCTGCAGATCCCTGGTCAGGAATCAGGCCGGCCATCCTTTAGATGTGCCATTCTGATTCTGGAGGGGGATCGAGGATGGGGAGAGGCTGCGTGGGATGGGGCTGAGCGGCACGACATGCGGCCGCTCAGGCCCGCCCCCCGTGCTCCCCTGGCCGGCCGTCCTCTGGGAGATGGGCAGGCACAGTGGTCAATCTGCCCACTGCACACAATCCTGTCCCATGGTTGGGACCATAATCCGGGCTGGCTGAAGATAACAGATGTTACCTTCGGCCGATCCTGGATTGTGGTCAATCCAACCACGGTTGGGGTCCGATCCCTCTAGGCAGCCAGAGGTCCAGAAATCGTGGTCATTAAGATTCCCGCCAGGGATTCACTGGGATGAACATCTGGCAGGAACCCCAACAGATGTTACGGGACAAACGGCCACTACAGGGGATTCACTGTGGTTGACCGTGGTCTCATAACATCTAAAATTACCCATTCTGTTTGCTTTTTTGACCACCACCACACACTGAGCTGAGGGTTTCAATGTATTGTCCACAATGACTCCATGGCACAACAGCCTTTGGTCTGTTGTACCTTGTGCTGGGCAATGGACTGGTAACAAGAAAGCTCCAGATCAGTCAAATGCCTTTGCACCCTCTTGGATCTTGCACCAAACATAGCTTCACTAAACAAGAGAATCGAACCCTTCTCCCAAGGGCTTGGTATCAGCCATAAAATGTTTAGAGTCAAAAGCATCTGCTTAGTCTCTACAAATTACAGGAGCATATCTACAAAAGCAGAGTATGTACAGCACCTAAAAGAGCACTTAAACAATTCTGAGAATGTTAAGCATATTTGTTTTTAAAAAATGGACCTAGAAATAAAGTTCACCTTAAATCTGGCATTTCCTTAGTTTTTGTCTCTTCAAAGATGTTGCTTCTCTTTTTTTTATTTTAGCTGTAAACAAATGTTTTAAAGGCAGTAAGAGAACATCAAGTTTTTCCTTTCGATCCAAAATCATCCCATTTGTCTTCTATAGAGTATTTTTTGTTCTAAATGACACAAAATCTGACACACCGTATAAATCACAAGAAAAACAGCTCTCCATTTAATTTAGTCTCCGATTCTTACTTGCTATTCTTCACTAAAAAAAATGTATGCCTACTGCCCCTGTTTTCAAGCAAAATAATGCTAACATGCTTTTTCACTCCCACCCACCTAAAGTTCCTAATGAAATCCCAAAGAATTTCTTGAGGGTTACTCCTTTGTCCCTGTTATATCCCTGATGTGTTCCATCATAACAGCATAACTCTTTGTGGCAGAATCAGGTATTATTCACACTGACTCATGTAGTCACAGGTCTCTAAGATCCTTTTTACATAGGCCGTGGCAAGGGGGGGGGTCGGTGTTCACGCCGGTCCATGTGTGGGGGTGGGGAGGGGAGGATGGAGACAGGTGCACACCAACCTCCACCCATCACCCATGCACAGAGCTACCACTGTTTTTGCCAGTTGCTCCATGCGTGGGTGGTGGATGGAGGTGGGTGCGCATGCTCCTTGTAAAACCTCTTCACACAACAATGATGTTTCTGTAAGAGAACTGAATGTACCAAGCTCTGCCTTGAAATGATCCTTTGAGTCCTATAGCTATACCTAATAAGGAACATGCTAGGTCACGGGAGAGCTGAGCATGAGCCCAATGCGAATGTCCCTTTAGTTTATTTCCTGACTGTTACTATGTCCAGCTCAGGTGTTCCCCTATACTGGGAACTTTAGAATTCTCAGAAGACATTGATAATCTCAGACCATCTCACCCTGACTGGTCAGTCCCAAGAGAATGTATATGATGATGCAGATGGCCAAAAGAAATACAAAATGCTTGGAAGAATCACTATCCTAATGTAAATAGGAAATACATCCCAAGCAAAGCAGAAACATGCCACAAAGGTCATCCACAATTTGAGAATCAGATACCCATGCTCTTCTAAAGGAAGCATATTGGCTGTTTTATCTACATTTCTGTTTCTCGGGATATCCTAAGTCAGCATGTTTAAAAACAGCAAAGTCTGAGCACTGTATTTGCCAGATGACAGCTGCAACATCTACAAGTTAATACTATGGTGTGTGTGCAGGAATGTATTATCCATAGACAACACTAGAAGAGTGCAAGCTCATCAAGACTGGGACCCCTTACTTGTTCTGAAGCCAGAAACAGACTAACAAGTACGGTGGGAGGCCACAAGTACAGAAAACAAGCTTGGTCTTTAAAGGAAGTTTAAAATGAACTCCTTCCACAACACAATGTTCAGAATTGAGTGTTGATTGGCCAAACTCCGTAAGAAAAAAATCCCACTGCAGCTGTTATGTAAAAGAGGGGTTTAAACGTTAAGCCTCCCAGACGGGTCTTTTTCCCATAGAAAATAGTAAAACCAGATGGCAACGGTGGTGCAGTTCTGCAGAATCAAGATACGTAATACAGCCATCTTTTGCAGAACCACATTCCAAACTCAAGAGTTGAACCTCTAATTCCATTTTATGTGGCCACATGTACCATTTCTAAAAGGAAACACCAAATTACTGTAATGCTAATGTGGTGCCAATGAGCATGGTCCAGCAGAGCTGCCTGGTCATTCAGAGGGTGGAAGACTTCCACTGAAACAAATATGCCATTTTGGATTTAGAAAGTCTATTCAGATATCAGTTGGTTGATTTGCTAACCCGCAGCTAGTCTGACCGGTGTCTGATATCCTTAGTAGAGTGACTAGGGATCCCCTCCAGTTCCGGGGGTGGGTGGGTGGGGAGAGTGGTACATGAGCGGGCGGATGTATGCCGGCAGAGTGACAGAAAGGCAGGGAAACTTAGAAAATTGGGCAGTGGGCAGCGATGGCAGGTAGTTCTCCAGGGGTTGGCCTAGTCCCAATGCCTATTGGGGCCAAGGCCAGCTGCCCCAAGCACATTCACCAGCTTCTAAGGGGCATGTGTGCATGCTGGGATTCCTAAATTAGGATAAGGGAGCCCCTGCCATGCCATCTCCGTGACTGCACCCCACTGACATAGATATCTATGTGGGTACCATGTAGATACCTCTAGATGGCTTCGATACTGCAAACCCACTCAATAGTAGTATCCGCATGGATACTAGGAATGGAAAATAAGATGGAAAATTGGAATCAGATTAAAATTAGAAATGGATTCAATCGCTTCAGATTCCGTTTGGAATAGGTTCGTATTTTTTTTTCCATTGACTTCAGTGGGAAACCAAACCTATTCATTCCAATGAGTAATACAAGGCATATCGGTTCTTACACCAGAATCGGATTAATCCAAAGCAATAAAAATCCAGTGAATCAGATTAATCTGATTTGGATTTTCACATCACTAATGGATACCCATTTCAGCTCTGTTTGAAAAAAAAACATATATCTGAATAAATCTTCACTGGTGATGCAATATTTGGATACTAATTTATCTCATTTCAGTATTTGGTTATTTCATTTTGATATTTTCTTACTTTGGTTGCGTCTGTTATTTTGTTTTAGTATTTTTGGTTACTTCAGCGGTACCATTTAGGAATATTGCAAACAACATACTGGGTACCTCCACATGAGCTACGGAGGACTCGATTCCTGCACACCCCATGGCAGGCAGTCTCTGCTGCCACACTTTGGGCCAACACAGGGGCAGGACAGTCAGTCTACCCCTCCCCCACAGGTAAGCCAGGCAGGCAGGCTTCTGTCCATCATTCCACCACATCCTGTGGTGGGACGAGGCACCAGATCTGTCCCAACCCCCTCTCCCCTGGCTGCACCCCTGGCCGTCACATGGCCACATGGGATTGGAGCTAATCCTAGTCTAGTAAACTGTGAATCCAATTCACCAGGGTACTGATGGTTACTCTGAGCCCCATGAGTTGACCATGCCAAGGCCCACAATGAAGCTCTGGGTCTGTGTCCGAGACCAAAGCCCATGACAATAAGATGTTTTGCCAGAGCGCTGCCTCTTGGCATTAGTGTCTCTCAAGTGTTGAAGTATTCAGAGCATCAGTACATTGTTGCAAACAGGCTGCAATCCACAAACCACTGACCCAGGGCCTTCAATAGAACTACGCTGGAGTAAGTGGTTTGTGGATCACAGCCTATGATAGTAACAGACTACAATGAGGCTAAGATGTTTGGAGTCCAAACAGGATACCTCCACAACAGATCAAGTGTTTGAAGGCTGAAACTGCTGAGTCCTACTACCTGAGGTATGAGTATGTCCTAAGAGATTCCAGTGACAAAACTCACTTTAGTTTACCAGCCAGAAGGCACAACACACCCCATGCCTCCAGGGATCTGGGGTAGCAATTCAATGGCATCCTGATACAAACTAAATATCTTTCTGAGGGGGAAAAAAACAGTTGGGAGAAAAATTGAAAAAAATAGGTCTAATATTCCGAGAGATTAATGCAGTGCCAAGAAATAGCAGATGCCTACCGAACGTCATGCCAGTCTTTTGATATTGACATATTCTCTTTGGGATTCTTTTCCTCTTTTTAAAGTTGTCAGAAGTGATTGAAAGATACGGAATTAAATCAGTGAAAATCCCAAGGACACCCCAGAATATACAAAGAACAGCTGACGAAGCTGTGACATCTGCTCTTAGGAAGTGCAAAGGGAAGTTCCTCAGCCTCCATTAAGGAAAGGGAACTGAGAGTCAAGAGTCTGGACTACTCTCATGGCTATGCTGGGATTTCCACACGCTGATGTGAGGCAGGCAGGGAAAGGATACAATCCAGAAAAACTGACTGACCCCTTTCTTAACCTGCTTCACCCTCTCTCTGGAGGCTAGTGCTGCTATCTGTTCACATGAGTAGTAGTCCTATGCAGCAAGCACCCAACCTAATGAAGCCTCACTTCCTAAGCAGCAACAGTGCTCAATGAGATTTGAGGGGATGTAAAAGGACTATATCGTCTATCTGGTTGCACCTACTGTTACAAATTTGGGGGGCTCTACTTACCTTTGTGTTCTTTGCCAAGTATGGTTGAGACCAGCTTGCAAAATCCAAAATTATTGTCAGAGACCAAGAGCGTACCTATGGGAACAGGTTGTACCCGTGCACCAGGACCCCTGAGCCTGGTGTACCATCCTACATCCCCTGCCACTGGGAAGAGGATTGGGGGTCTCCATCAGGACCCTTTCCTACCTAGCTTTGTCCTTGGCAGGGAAGTGAAGGACAATGCTCAGTGGGAATTTTTGGCTACAAAAGTGGCCATCTCTCCCCTATTGGTACACCTATTGTTATATGAAATTTTGGATCTATACTTGTCTTTGTCCTTCTACCAAGTTTGGCTGAAATTAGTCTGCAATGCCAAACATTATTTTTGAGGTTGGATACACACACCACACACACGTACATGCACACAGAGTGGATCCCTGCACACACGCAGCCAACTCAGTTTGAGCTGCTGCAACTGAAATTTGAGTTTAGACGCACCCACTGTTGGTCTCCCACCCTTCCAGGCTGGATGGGCAGGGAAAGGACTAAACTCACCTCTGACTGGCCAAGCAGTAAGCCCCGCTCCTTCCTCTCCAAAGCTGAACCACAATGGCTACAGCTGAGACTCAGTGAAAGGTTTTTAGGAAAGGGAGGTCTGTTGTAGCTCTCTGCAGTGAGGAGGGAGAAAGGGAGACTAAGCCTCCATCCTCTCCAGGAGCAAGTATGAGGGGGAGGGGGGCATGGGCAGAGCAGTCTGTGTCTGTGTCTGTGTCTGTGTCTGTGTCTGTGTCTGTGTCTGTGTCTGTGTCTGTGTCTGTGTCTGTGTCTGTGTCTGTGTCTGTGTCTGTGTCTGTGTCTGTGTCTGTGTCTGTGTCTGTGTCTGTGTCTGTGTCTGTGTCTGTGTCTGTGTCTGTGTCTGTGTCTGTGTCTGTGTCTGTGTCTGTGTCTGTGTCTGTGTCTGTGTCTGTGTCTGTGTCTGTGTCTGTGTCTGTGTCTGTGTCTGTGTCTGTGTCTGTGTCTGTGTCTGTGTCTGTGTCTGTGTCTGTGTCTGTGTCTGTGTCTGTGTCTGTGTCTGTGTCTGTGTCTGTGTCTGTGTCTGTGTCTGTGTCTGTGTCTGTGTCTGTGTCTGTGTCTGTGTCTGTGTCTGTGTCTGTGTCTGTGTCTGTGTCTGTGTCTGTGTCTGTGTCTGTGTCTGTGTCTGTGTCTGTGTCTGTGTCTGTGTCTGTGTCTGTGTCTGTGTCTGTGTCTGTGTCTGTGTCTGTGTCTGTGTCTGTGTCTGTGTCTGTGTCTGTGTCTGTGTCTGTGTCTGTGTCTGTGTCTGTGTCTGTGTCTGTGTCTGTGTCTGTGTCTGTGTCTGTGTCTGTGTCTGTGTCTGTGTCTGTGTCTGTGTCTGTGTCTGTGTCTGTGTCTGTGTCTGTGTCTGTGTCTGTGTCTGTGTCTGTGTCTGTGTCTGTGTCTGTGTCTGTGTCTGTGTCTGTGTCTGTGTCTGTGTCTGTGTCTGTGTCTGTGTCTGTGTCTGTGTCTGTGTCTGTGTCTGTGTCTGTGTCTGTGTCTGTGTCTGTGTCTGTGTCTGTGTCTGTGTCTGTGTCTGTGTCTGTGTCTGTGTCTGTGTCTGTGTCTGTGTCTGTGTCTGTGTCTGTGTCTGTGTCTGTGTCTGTGTCTGTGTCTGTGTCTGTGTCTGTGTCTGTGTCTGTGTCTGTGTCTGTGTCTGTGTCTGTGTCTGTGTCTGTGTCTGTGTCTGTGTCTGTGTCTGTGTCTGTGTCTGTGTCTGTGTCTGTGTCTGTGTCTGTGTCTGTGTCTGTGTCTGTGTCTGTGTCTGTGTCTGTGTCTGTGTCTGTGTCTGTGTCTGTGTCTGTGTCTGTGTCTGTGTCTGTGTCTGTGTCTGTGTCTGTGTCTGTGTCTGTGTCTGTGTCTGTGTCTGTGTCTGTGTCTGTGTCTGTGTCTGTGTCTGTGTCTGTGTCTGTGTCTGTGTCTGTGTCTGTGTCTGTGTCTGTGTCTGTGTCTGTGTCTGTGTCTGTGTCTGTGTCTGTGTCTGTGTCTGTGTCTGTGTCTGTGTCTGTGTCTGTGTCTGTGTCTGTGTCTGTGTCTGTGTCTGTGTCTGTGTCTGTGTCTGTGTCTGTGTCTGTGTCTGTGTCTGTGTCTGTGTCTGTGTCTGTGTCTGTGTCTGTGTCTGTGTCTGTGTCTGTGTCTGTGTCTGTGTCTGTGTCTGTGTCTGTGTCTGTGTCTGTGTCTGTGTCTGTGTCTGTGTCTGTGTCTGTGTCTGTGTCTGTGTCTGTGTCTGTGTCTGTGTCTGTGTCTGTGTCTGTGTCTGTGTCTGTGTCTGTGTCTGTGTCTGTGTCTGTGTCTGTGTCTGTGTCTGTGTCTGTGTCTGTGTCTGTGTCTGTGTCTGTGTCTGTGTCTGTGTCTGTGTCTGTGTCTGTGTCTGTGTCTGTGTCTGTGTCTGTGTCTGTGTCNGAAGTCTGGGACTGTTAGATTTCATTTCTTCAGGCAAGTATTATGCTTACCTTCTGGGGTCAGTTTGTGGAGATAAGAATCTTAGGCAAACAAAGAAATGCAAACAAGCCCTGAAGCATCCTAGGCAACAAAAGAAATGCAAATAGCAGGCTATAAAGGTGCTAAGTGTTCTTAGGGGTGGGACATCCGGGCAAATACCGGGTACCGGATTTACCGGTTCCCGGATTTTAAAATACTGGCATACTGGATTAATACCAGTATACCGGTACCGTTTTTTTGCCATTGATTGACCCGGAAGTTCCCGGAAGGCCTAGTATGTGTCACTAGCGTGCTGAAGCCAGCAGCCACAGCAGAGCTGAAGCTGGCCTCCGGACCACCGCCGCCTGGAGCTGAAGGCAAGGTAGGGTGATCCCTGGGGTGGGGTGTGTGTTAAACCACCCCCCACCCCAGGGATCAACAGTACCGGTACACTTACCTGCTGCTGGTGCGGGCTCTGGGTCGCCGGCAGCGGCCCAGAGCCCAGGGACTTAGGGAAAAATTTTTTTAAAAAAAAACCAGGCTGGGCAGGGGGTGTCACCCGTTCCACCCGCACAGCCTGGACGGGGGAGGGAAAGTGTTTGGTTTTTTTCTGTGTTTTTTTTTTACATTGCGGCCATTCATTTGAATGGCCGCAATGTAAAAAAATCCAGCACGGGGGAATCCGGTAAATTCCCCCAATTACCGGGGTAATCCGAAACTGCCGGTACACCCAAAAAACAGCAGTATCGGATACCGGATCATCTGGCAGTCCCACCCCTAGACTTAACTGTGCTTAGTAAAGTTTGACAATAAGGCACAGCCAGTAATTTGCATAAGAGAATTTGTCTTTGGGGTGAATTTAGGGAATTAAAAACAATCCCCATAAAACAGACTCTTTCATGTATTTCTGTGCGTGCGTGCGTGCGTGCGTGCGTGCTCGCTCGCTCCCAGGGCTTTGTTTGAAGGTTTGGGGCCACAGACTATAGTTGGGGGATAAATAGACCCCACCTATAATGGGTTTTTCCCATTGGAGTAATATTGAACCCAAGACGCGGTGAGTGCAATTTTTTTTAAGACCGAAGGTAAGGGTTAATGGCTGAGGATTGGAACTTTCAATTGTGACTAGTCCAGCATGGGTGAGGAATTGAACTCTTTGTAACCTCTCTCCCACCTTGCACTGCATCACAAGCCTGGGCAGTGGGCACTCTTCTACTGCTGTTCATTATTGCAGCATGGGGAGGGGAAGGGAAGAGAGATTTTGTTCTGGTTTTAGCTTCTCTATTTCCCCTTGAAACGTCTACCTAAAGAAACCACTTTTCACATGTGATGTTGCAGAGAGCTGGCTTTAAAAAACAACAAAATTCAAAGTGAGAATCATTTCCTGTTGTTTCAAACTGTCAGAACAGTCTCGCAGATTTCCCAACAAGTCTGTGCCTTTGGAGATAGTCTAAATAATATAATTATTTCCTTTCTTAACTACCAGGCTCAGTTCTATTGTATTGTTTTATTCAAAAAATAATTAACCAGTTTTAATTTATTCATACATATCACTAAATGAGGGAGGGGATTTAGAAACACAGTAAAAGATTTGTCTAGGAGCAAATTAGTCACCAGAGGAAATCAACAAACTTCTGTGAAAGCGGAGAATGAAAGCAGGGAATTGAAATCTTTTAAAATGCACTTATCAGAGATGCACTCAGGCAAAGCGAGTTCCCTAGTTTGTACCAAAAGTCTGATCCAACATCCATGGAAGTCAATGAGAATTTTTCATCAGTCTGATAGTAAGTGTTAACCCAGCTTCACACACCTGAAGAAAACAGAGACATTCCCCTATAAAACCAGAAACTTCCAGGGCACTGCAGTCACTGAAGAAAGGCATTTCTGTTGCTGTATATTCAACAAAAATCAAATCTACCAAAATAATGTAAGTCAAATAAGCCAAGGCTATCCATCATCAAAGCTAGCTCTTCATGCTAATGCCCGTCGCCTTACCGGCTCTCCCCGAAGGCGAGCAGCTCGGCGGCGGCAGTTGTTGTTCCCCCCCCGCCTTTTGCTGAAAGAAGGCACGAGGTAGGGGCGGGGCGCACGGCAGGCAGAAAAGCGGCGCGAAGCGAGCTCTCGCGAGAGCGGAGCTCGCGGCCGCCATCTTGTGCCTGGGGGCGATTCAGGCATTCGCGCCCAGGCACCGACAAGAAAGCAGCATGCTGAGGGCGAGGCGCGGTTTGGCCTGCGAGTAAAGGTGGAGGGCGAGGCGCGGTCCGGCCTGTGAGTGAAGGTGCAGGCCTCGGGGGTCAGTAAGGAAAGTGGAGGCTGCAAGTGCGGCAGCAGCAGCGTGGCCCCCAAGGAAGAAAGGAGGAGGCAGTGAGTGCCTGCTTCCCGCCCCCCCCTCCCTCCCGCACAGGGGTGGGCTAGCGGAGCCCCCAAACGCGAAACTACCGAGGGTGGGACCCCTCGCGTGGGTGGGACCCCAAGTGCAGGAGTCTGAGAGG
>QEPC01006720.1:4488056-4501554 GCA_003113815.1 Sphenodon punctatus | reverse complement strand
GCAGGGGTCCTGCGAGTTAGAGAGTTAGGGGTAGGGATAGCTGCTGCCAGGTCATCTCCTTAAGAGATGGGGTACACCCGAATGCTAGAGCTTGCCGGCCAGCATCGAGGTGGACCCAGGAAAGGGGTGTGGGGCCAGTGGAAGGGCCCCAGGACAGGGGCGGTCCAGGGTCATCGCCGGCCCACCTCAATTCCTTTCTTGGGTCACGAGGAAATGGCCTCCTGATCCGGCCGGGGGCGGCCCGACAGGTGTGACATTGCAGCAGCTATAGTTAACATTGTTGCGGTACTGAGGGACATCAGACCGCTTTTAGTTACTCTACCAAGTTATAAGTTAGAGTTAGGTTTGGCAGGACCAGGAGGGGCATAGCCCCCTCCCCCCCGACGAGGCTAATAAAGTTTGGTGCGGCCTTATTTCATCCACAAATTGGTGTCACGTGTCTTCTTTCAGGGTGGGGGGACAACCATCTGATGTTTGACTCAAACACAGTTCTCATGGTTTATGACATTTGTAGTATCTCTTGATAGAACTGCCAGTATACATGTGCATACCGATGGGAATTGCTCTATTATATACTACCCTAGACACATATTGTGCCCCAAATGCAGTTGCAGAAACAATACATATCAAATCCACAATATGTGCATAAAGCCTGAGGTAAAGGACTGTGTAAAAACTAATACCAGAGTTTGGGAAATGGACTCGCCTCCTTTGGTGAGCCTTTTGCTTTGGTTCCAAAGCAACAGAGACATTGCATAGTTGGAGAAGTATCCATGGCCCCTCTAATCCTCCTTTGTGGAGAGTTTTAGCTATCTGATCAATAGCAATGCACAGTCTCTCATCACCAAGATCTTCCTTGGGCCCAGCTCAGCTCTCATCTGTCCCACCACACTCAAACATTCACATTTATTTTATTTATTTCAATTCATGCATAGGCCACCCTCTCGCAGAAAGCAACATGGGGTGGTGAACAATATAAATTTTAAAACAAAACAATATAAAACATATATTAAAACAATCACATTCCACACAGTCTGTAAAAACCACTACCCACCCATGCCACTAACCCACTCCACCCCCCACCAAACACCTAGTGGAATAGCCAGGTTTTACATTGCCGCCAGAAAGCAAGGAGATCCGGGCTAAGGCGGATGTCCACTGAGAACACAGCAATGTTACAGCCGCCGAGAACACCCTCCTGTCCGTACAGACCCGCTGATAATGTGGGACCTCCAGGAGGGCATTCCCAGACATCCGCAGGGACCACTCATGGTGCAAAATGCCCACCTATTTACTGGGACAGTTTAGCTATTTAGCTACTGTTGTTCAGCATATAAAAATACAATCAAAGTATGCAGCACCTTCCCCTCCCAGGCTGTAGGCAACCTAGACAAGTAATTAAACATACAATCAGAAAAATAACAGCAGCAACCAAGCTACAAAACTGATATTTCCCCATGTCAGATCCTGCAATCAAGTAATCCAGATAAAAGTTTGGGGGACTGAGGGGCAGTAGCAGAGCTGGGGAAGCCCAGAGCTCAAACTACTGCTGAAAAGAGTCCCCACCAAAATGGGTATGCCTGTTGAATATGCACTAGCCAACCTGCATATACATGTGTGTGCGCGCATGCCCACACGTGTGTGCATGCCCTGTGTCATTATGTTAGTTAGCTCTTTTCTTTTTTTAACAACTAGCTCCTCCCACAGCTTCTCCGATGAACTTTTTTGCCATGCATCCCAAAGGTCAACACTGTGGGGCTGCTTTAGACCAAGGCAGGGAATGAATGTCTGTGGCATTAATGTATGGAGAGAGAGGTAGTCTCTCAGGGCCACAGATCTAAAGCTATTTAGGGCTTCTTGATTTCAACTTTACTGAAGTTAATTGTCAGACTCCTATTGATTTCAATTGTCTTTGGAGATTACAGAGCCCTGATATTATGTGCTCATAATAAGATACACTGATGAACAAGTCAGCCCTTGCCTTCTGATCAGCTCTGTTTTCAGAGCTAATTTAAAGGTATAACTCAGCCTCATGCAGAGCTGAAGTGATTCAGATATGAATCTTGATTGCAAAGACTACATTGGAAAGAAAAACAACTGAACAGAGTATTTGTGGCAGAAAAAGTTTCTGTAATACAGATATTCAAGACAAAGGGATCAAAATAAACAAAATCAAGCTCTCAAAGCTTATTCCATAGACCAAAAGATTTTTAAAAGACCCTAATCAACACAGATTCTTAATTTTTAAAAGCACATGTTCAGGACTCGATATTCCATTCAATAAAGTTAACAGCAAAGCTCCCGTTTAATTTTAATGGTAGAGAAGTATGCCCTTACAGATTGTTTTGTTTTTAAAAATTGTGACTAGGACAAATGGGTACTCACGGTTCTGGTGTGTAAAGGGGATCTGAGCCATGTCGTATATACTGAGTACAGTGAAAAACCCGATAGGCTAATCCTGCTAAAAAATCCCGGGGAGACAGGTATCCTGCAACTGGTCTCACTGCGAAGCCAGATCTTTCTGGAGCGGAGAAAACATTGAAAAAAACAGATTATATAACACTAGAACAACTGTTTGGGGCAAGTTATTTCTGTCAGAGTACACTGGGAGACTTCATCAGAAATTGTTTGCAACCTCTGCAGGGAGAGTTCTCTTGCACTGCTATAAGTACTCCTAGAAAAAAAAAAGCTGCTAATTCATTGTGTTTTGAAGAACTTAAGGTTGCAACCTTCAAACTATTTAGACCATTTTTAAATGGGTGGGAGGATGTCGGGCAGCCAGGTCCATGTGTGCTCGGTGGAGTACACACGCACTTCTGGTGGGTGGGGGAGGGTTTAGATGACGGCAGATGGGTGTGCACAGTCATGCATGCCCCCACATGATGCAACCTGGGATTTTCCAGGTTGCTCCATGCAGGGAGATGGGTAGAGGTAGGTAGGGGTGCGTGGTTGCGGGAGTGCGTGCCTACCCACCCCCACTTTTACATGGGTGCTACCATACGTGTCCACTGGGTGGACCTGCGTGGTAGCGTCTCGTGTAAAAACACCCTTAGTCTAGAGTATTCTTTTGAAAATCAACATCAACAGAGTATGCAGCTCAAGGATTTCAGCCATTGTAGAAAAAAAATCAAGGTTACAGCAATCAGTATCATGAAGCATCTGTTTTCTCTATGGTGACAACAAGACAAGATAGAAGTTTCATGCACTGTCAAGCTTCCCCCTTCTCCTAACCTCTACATAAAGTGTATGTTTATCTATTTTGTAACACTTAGATTTTTATTTATCTTATTGATTTTGTTTATATATTTTATTGTTATAATATAAAAACTAGTACATATTTTACATTTTTTTAAAAAAAGGTTTCATGCACAGCATATGAGTTCTGTGAAATCTGGTGCAAATTATCTCACACTGAAATTTAAACGTAAAGCGGGAATATTTTTACATACAAAGGACTATCTTGTGGAGGTTTTTTTAATATACACATGGTGACATTTAGTTCAGTTGCTCAGTTATTCCATTAAACCATCCTTTGTCAGACTGGTCTCAGTGGGGAGTCATTTCAAACTTTACGGAGACTTTGAACAGGATAGTTTTTCCCAAGCTCTTTCTCTACTCAATCTCATTAGTGGCTGTTTCCAAAGTGTTTACGGTAAAATGATCCAAGCCGAGGCCCCAGAGAAGTTCTTGCTGTTGTCTTTGGTTTGAAAGCATACTTTTGAAGCTAGAGTGCTTTTTTACCTTCTTGTTAAGAAAAAGAAATCACAGTGCTGCAGCATCACTCCTCAGGGACCAAGAGAACAATGTCTGAGCTCCTTGCAAAAATATGACCAAACTTAAAGAGCAATGAGCCAATTAACGTTGAGTGCTGGAAACCATAAACAGACGGCAGGGATAAAAGAAGTGGAGAGTGCAGTAAGTTAGCCTTTCACACCATACACTATTTTTATTTTCAGTTGAAAATCTTCCTCATGCATCCATGACTCTACTCTTTCTTCACTTTATCTTTGCTTGCACTTGTAGCACAACAAACCCCAATTTCCTTTTTAAAAATTTAACATTTTCACAGTCTCTCAAAATGATGGAAAAAGGAGGTGCTAAGTTTGGGTATCAGAAGGTCTCAAGGGATCTTGTAGAAGAAAGGAAACTGAGAGAATTGGAACTAACAGGCTGCTCCAAACCAGAAAAGTACTCAAAATCTGCCTTGTTTTCCTGCACAAGAGGAACAAGAAAAGGGCATTTTCAAAATCATCTTTTGGTCCCCACGTACTCCAGATCTGGGGACCTGTGTACCTGATGGACTTAAGCAAGTTTTTGCTGATCACTGCAAGAGCTAAGATTTGGTGAATATATGAAAAAGGAGAAGGAGAGTAAGTCGGGGTAGTAAATCCTGCAAAGATCACTTGTGGGTATCTGAACCTGTGCAGCCCTACCATCGGTGACAACGGGCTGAATGAGAAGACACTGGCTACAGTCTTAAACCTAATGAAGCCAGTGGCAAAAATCCCATTCTATAGGTCCAGCCTTGGAATAAACAAGGCTTTGGGTGGGGATGGGCCTGGATGGGGCCACCAGACCAACGGACCCATAACCTCCAGGTTAGAGGGGACTTGGGTGCAGGCCCCACAGAAGTGCCTACCCTGAATGCACTCCAGGAACCACCCTCAGGAGCAGCAGCATCTCTTCCCCCCGCAGCAGCAGCAGCAGCGCAGTGTCCTGCCTCAACCACTGAGGTTCCCACCAGGGCCTCATCCTCTCCCTGCCACAGCTAGTGTGAGGCATAGTGGCAGAACTCCTCCCTAATCCTGGGGAGGGGGCACTGCCACTGCCACCCGAGGGCAGTGGCAGGCACTTCTGCAGGGCCCTTCCCACTGCTCCCTGGCCACTGGATGGAGGCCTTTCACACCCATTTGCTGCTACAGTAACTCCCACTGCTAATGCTTCCCCCTGCCAACAGAAAGCTGCCATGGTTGGTGGAGCTGGAGGCAGCACACAGGCGTTTCCCCTGGAACCCTAAAGAGAGGCTGTGGCAGGGCCTCAAGAGCTTCAAGAGTGGCTGTGGTGGTGGCAGGGCCCCAGGAGCCCTTCCTCAGCTCCCAGAACAGGTGCTTCCTGTGGTAGCCTACTAGAGGGTAAAGCCCAAGGTGGCTGCCCCACCTTAAGACTGGCCCTGCCACTGGATTTAATGCATGAAGGTTGCACACACTGCTGGCACTCCAAATAAAGTAATCAACACACCCGTGGGTAGCACATTTCCCCATGTACTGATCTCCTGGGACAGAGTTTACTTGTCATCTCCTTATGTTCAGGTGTGGTACATGCACTGTCAGTCTAGGATTTGGGGTTCAGGCAGGTCTCATACACAGAACATAGTCAGGCACCAGGATCAGCTTGTCTTGAAACAATATCTAAGCTATCTTTTCTCACTAAAGAAAGTACATAAGCAGCACAAGATTCCCACACTTTGATCATTAGAAGAGAATATCTATCTGTATACAATGGCCCTATCACACTTTTGTTTTCAGTACTCCCAGTGTCCCTTTGTTTGATGAGGGCCATGCTGATTCATTCACGTGTGTTACCAAGATATCAGCTCTAAAATTCAGAGTTATGTTCCATCTGTTAAGGCTATTATCACTCACTTCATTTGGGGGGACCACAGAATCTTTCCAGTGGAAAATATTACAAAGTGAGAATCACTTCAATATTAAACTACAGATCATTGAATCCAAAGGCCACTGAAATTAATGGCAGCCTTTTCATTGAATTCAGTGAACTTTGCACCAGGCCCTAAAAGAAGGCAATGCTTTTGACACATCATGGAAAATATAAAGTTATGCACAAACCTTACCCTTAAGAAAAATAGAAACATCTTCCAGTTGAGGCACATTATCATCTCTGTATCCACAGTACTTGGTCAGCAAAGGGAAGTTTTTTAAATATTCACGGCAAGCATGAGTAGGGTAGAGTTTGGTGAGTTCCCTGAAAACTACCCCCCAAGTTTTAATTTCTTCAGTTGTGTACTCGATTCTGGGAATGGGCTGGCCACTAGAGAAAAGAGAAGAAATTATTTTAAACACTTTGGAGTTTCAATACAGATATCAGACAGTAAAGTCTCCAGAGCAGGACTTCAGTTTCCATCTGTTCTTTGCTTATACCACCTTAAACACTATCAAGAAAAAGGTCTTATGTAAACACATTTTTATTAAAATGATCTCTGTAAAACCTATAAACTTATATTGGGATCTCTCGAAGTTGTTTATCTTCTATGTCATCATCATAAATCATCATCATCATCATCATGTTATTTATATTATAATGTCAGGATTAGGTCCTTACAACCTCCAAACTATGTATTAGGAATCAGAGGCCTATGGGTAATTTCAGAAGTGACGCCACCACAGTCAACCACACTGGATCACAGTGGATCCAGTGTGGTGGCTGTGATGGGTGGCACGTCTGTTTGAGTCCCGCCAGATGTTCCCCACGGTGAATTCCTGGCGGGGTTCAAAGCTAACCACGGTTCTGGGGGTGAGGCCAGATCAGGAAAGGGGCAAAAGTAACGTATGTTACCTTGCCCCGTTCCTGAGCGTGGTCCAGGCTGCGGTACGGGATCGGGTGCAGTGGCCGCATTGGCAATGGCTGCTGCGCCCGCCCGTCTCCCTGAGGGAGGGTAGATGTGGGAGTGCTGGGCCGTGCGGCCGCACATCGCACCACACAGCCCAGCCCCCTCCCAGAGTACCCTGCGTGATGAAGCCAGGACATCTAAAAGACGGCTGGTTTCATCACTAACTGGGATCCGAGACAGATCCCAGTCCGGGTTTCAGCGTGTTGGGCCTCGATGCCCAGCACATCTGAAATTACCCTATATCTTTGCATATTTATCTATGAAAATAAGATGGCTTAGTACAAGTCACATTCTCAATTTAAGTGACCAGTTTACCAGACTTTCCATGCTTTCTCCAATGTGTAAAACATTAACTCGGATACAAACAAATACTTTTATTGCGGCCGAAGGCCTTAGCAATATCCATCCATACAATATAAAACAAGATAAAAACATAATAATCAAAATGCACCAAAATATAATCAGCAATATACAAAGCTATCATATAAACAAGCATTTTAGTCTCTGGGAAGACACCAGATCCTACACAGGCTTAAACCACAATACAACAGCAGAAAAACTCATTAGAGGTAGTAACTTAAAAGGAAACCCCCTGAATATTTAGCACCAGGGCGACCCACAGTAATAGTAAGTCATATAAACAGGGAAAGACTGTGGCTATCCTTGAATTAAACAGACCTATAAGCTCTGGGTCCCCACCTTAGTCCCCCACACCTACACCATACCATCATCCTGGGGGATCAACCAAACGTCCTCGGACAAAGGCTCGGATAGTATTACCGTACCTGATATTTTACAAAACAAGTAGGAAGAAATAGCATAACTTATAGTAATGTGCTGTTGATTTTAAACACAGCATATTGTTTTGTGTCTTGTAATTTCAAACTGTTAATTTGTAAGTATGATCAAAATCAGCAGATCTTCCATCATACTTTTAACCCAATGGAAAGGATCAATGTAAAAGAACAGCCCACATCAAGGAATCTTTCTCCGTGACACATTTAAATAATCTCTGTCTCTGACAACCTAAGGGCAGGGATGTTCACTGCATTTTCGCCATTGCTGCCAGTGGGGAAAAATGCAGCGAACATGAGTCTTTGCCTAAGCGTTTAGAGTTGCCTCAGAAGCAGAACACAAACAGCATATGAGTAATTTAAGAGATTCCTTCCTTCCAGCATTATTAGTGCTGAAATCTTATCACACCATGCCACCCCAACCACCTAGTTTTGCTATATACTTTTAAGGTTCTTCATGGTCTTCTTCAGGATTCACTATCCTAAATAATTGTATGTTATCTGCAAATTTTACTACTAATAATTATTTCTATAGTGCTACTAGGCATAAGCAGCACTTTACAGTGACAGATTTTCAGACACAAGTCCCTGCCCAGAGGGTTTATAATCTAAGATGGACAAGGATGAGGGGAACACACAGGGAAAAAGACACACATATTATATTCCCATTTTACAGAAAGAAAGAAGAAAAAAAGGAAAAAAGCAGGTCTAGTATAGATTAGAACTCTATAGCGTCATACTTCTGTAACACTGAAAGCTGATATTTGTCACTTTATCCCTGCTCTTTATTTTTTTGCTCTCTCTCAATGAGTTCTGGATCCATGACAAAACTTTTCCTGTCACCCAATTGTTACTTTCCTCAACAGTGGGACTTTGGTGATAACTCACTGAAAGCGCAAATAGATGATCCCTAGAAGTCCTCTTTTATGCATTATTTTGCTGGAGAGCTAAATTCTCCTTGCAGAAGCTTTGCTAGTTTGTCATTTGGGAACAACAACTTTATTGTTGGCTATTTGGTTACTGGTTCACCTTGGGGTTTGGTCAGTAAAAGTAGCTTTGTGGGGCTAATCAGCACAAAAGAGCAGGAAGTGTAGGGCCAGCATTGCCGCTAGAGGACTTTTTATAAAAGTTCTCATTTTTAAACAGGATACACCCACATAGGTCTGCCCATCCCCCACCCACCCAAGCACCCATTTAAGGTAGCATGGGTGGGCACACGTTCCTGTGACCCACGCATTGCCCACTCATGGGGTATCAGGGAAACCTTCAGGATGCTCCGTGTGTGCAGCAAGCCAAACTGTGAGTGGGTAGGGGTGCACACCTGTTTGATTCCCCCCTCCCCCACTCACCAGTCATGTATGGGCACTCCATGTGGTGCACACAGACCCACTCCCCAAGCCGCGCCTGTTTAAAAATGGCCTTTGTCAGGTTTTTAATTTGTTTTGGGTGACTAGAACCTTACCAGGGTCAAGAATTTGGGCCTTTCTGTTGTATAGGTGTCAGTAGTTTAATTATTGCTTCGGACAATGCTTTAGACAGTTGGTTGACCTGTAATTCCTTATCAGATGGTATGCTTAGCTGAAGGGAATCTGTTTTTCCATTCTGTCCTAATTCCCTTCTTTCATGACACCAACTGGAGGACTGGAACAGCTGGTGAGGAGGTGGGCCTGCTCACTAATGTCCCTGTGAGCCATCTCTATAAATAATTTCATCTGTCTTTGTTCTTCCAGTTTAGCATCTCTACCCTCAAGGTGTCCACATGAGCTGCTAGCATCAGGTACATAGCCACTTGCTAGCATCAGGTACATAGCCATGCTACATAGCCACTTGCTAAGCTGTGGCATCTTGTGCATTCTGTGGAGTAAACAGCCTACTAGCTGCTGCTGAGCTTTCACTTCAATTAGTCAGGATTTTCATTCTGACTTGGCTACTAAGAATTGCTTAAATTTATTCTGTAAATTAGAAACTAAGCTATTGTTCTTGTTTGTTACTGGATTTAACGGTTTTCTTTTACATCATTCCATTATCTCAAGTCCTCATTCAGCAAAGTACTTAAGCATGTATTTAACTTTAAGCACTTGAGTCATCCCACTGATTTCGGTGGGAGCAGATTTCAATGGGATGGCTCATGGACTTAAAGTTCAGCAAGTGCTTATGTGGTTTGCTTCTTTGTGTGCTAACTTCACATAGACAGTTTTGCCATTAACTTTAATGGCAAAGGATTGTGTCCTATTGGGGCAGGGGGGTGGTTTCTTCTCAAAAAGCAAACAGCATAATGGGTCTCCTTAGACATAAGATGTGCTACCACATCAAACTAAACCAGCTATTCTATTCATAGACGTCTCTCCATAAAGATGTAATGAGATGGAATTAAAATGTGCCTTAGACATTGCTTATTCAGCATGGACAATCTCATTAAGCAGAATAGCCTTCCTTTCTTTTTTCCTATCTTCATTTCCTTTCCCTTCTCTTTCCAAGAATACATACGATTACACTGAATGCTTTTATGAATAAAAGGAAAATGCAAGGAATGCAATGGACATAATATAGCTTGACTTCAGCTACACTTTTCACTTAGTTCCACAGAACATTATCCTAAGCAAGAGAGAGAAATGTGGGATAGCAGGAACTACCATAAGGTGAGTACAGAATTGGTAGGAAAATTATACTCAAAGAATAATAATGGAACAACTTCAAACTGGGAGGAGGTATAAAGAGGGACTCCGCAACAGCCAGTTCTGGGCCCAGAGCTCTTCAATACCTTCATTCACTGATGGAGGTGTGGACAAGTAGGCGTATCAAATTTGCTGATGATACAAGATGGGGAGAAACTGCAAACATCTTAGAGGATTGGATTAAACCTCAATAAATTGAGAACTGGTTGAAAACAATAAAATGAAGCTCAACGAAGACAAATCTAAAGTATTGCACGTAGAAAAAACAAATGCACAAGTATAAGATGGGAGATAGCTGGGTAGGCAGCAGCAGTGCCACTGCCAAGAAGGATTTGAGGGTTATAGTGGATCACCAACAGAACATGGGTTAACAGCATGACACTGTTGCAACAAAGGTCGACGCCATTTTGGGCTGTATTAACAGAAGCAGCATATCCAAGACTTGGGATACTATAGTATCCCTATTCTCAGCAATGGCAGACCTCTCTTGGAACACTTTGTTCGGTTTGGGGATCGGCGTTTCAAGAAGGATATTGACAAACTGGAAAGAATCCAGACGAGAGCAATGAAGATCTCCTAGGGTCTAGAATGCAAGTAATATGAGGAAAGGCTGAAGGAACTGAGCATGTTTAGCCTGGAGAAACCATTATGTGGGGGCATGCGGACAGCTTTCAAATATCTAAAAGGATACCATAAAAAGATGCAGAATATTTGTTCTCCTTTGCCACTGAGGACAAGACAAGAAGCAATGAGTTTAAGTTACAGAAAGACAGTTGTAAGTTAAATATTAGAAAAACCTTCCTAGCTGCTAGAACAGTTCATCAGTGAAACAAACTGCCTAGGGAGGTTTTGGAATCTCTTTCCCTGGATGTTTTCAAGAAAAGAAAATGAACAGGCATCCGGTACAGATGCTTTAGACATAGGGTGTCCTGCCTCAGGGCAGGGAGTCAGACAAGATAACCCTTGAGGCCCCTTCCAACTCTTCAGTTTTATGAGGAGTTTTCATTGGTAATAAATGGAGACAGAGCAGTTCAGTCGATCTGTTATTTGACCAACTCCCACTGGGGACAGTATGCAAGCTTTTGGGCCACACAGAGCCTGTTCTCAGGCAAAGTGAGAATGGTATTCATGTTGGGGGAAATTGTTACAGTAGAAGATCAGTTAAAAATACTAGTTTGTGGAGTAATCAGAGAGAGCTTTCTAGTAATTTAACAGCTGGAAAGAAAAGCTGGCAGAAATGCTTCAAAGATAAGGGTCAGTCTAGTGTCACAGACAAATTGTGCACTATCTAAGCTCAATGAAACATGTTTAGGAGTCTGATATTTCAAGGATTGATTCTGCACTCATGCCCATGGTACCTGGGTGCTATCAAAAATATATTAATGATACCTATTCATAGCATTTTTAATAACTCTCCTGAAGTGAGTAACAACCCATGGGAATCTCAATAGGTTGGTTGGTGGTGGTTGTCTGAAATCTTCAAAGTCAGAATCTTCTCTCACTGGCCAGGAAGAAATGTTCTCATACACAAAAGGTCCAAACCAGCTTCTAATCAGAGTCAATAGAAATTGTTGCCATTGACTCCAATGAAAGCAGGGTGGTTCTGTTAGTAGTTTTACAGAAGGCCACTCTTCCTAATTTCTTCAGCCCAGAAATGAACTGCTTCCCTCTCCTGCTTCTTTTAAGTTCTTTGCTTCTCATGGTTCTGCAGCAGTTCCTCTCCTTATCTGTCCTCAACAGCTTTCACTAGTACTGAAAGCTGACAAACCAACCATCGTGCAGACATCCCTCTCAGGAAGTCAATTAGCTACGTTATTATTTATTTGGCACAAGTTTTTACCAAGGCCATTACCTATAAATAAAAATACAAAAAAACACGAACAATGGAAGAACCATAGACACAAATTAAACAAATAAAACATACGCAAACAATAAACAGAATACAAACAAATAAAATGCAAGCAATCGCCTGTCTCCCAACCTGTTGGCTTTTCTTCAGGCCTGTAAGACCTGGCTGTTCATCCAGGCCTTTGGGGGAGGGCGGGAGTGAGGGGGGGGGCAGTGGTTTTACCTCTTTTTGCTGTTGTTTTTATTGTTTTAGTAACCCCTTTAATGTATTTTTAATATATTGTTTTAAATGTTTTGAGAGTTGTCCCAAGCTGCCATAAGGCTGGAGGGAGCGGGATAGAAATTATTAAATAAATAAATAAATAAATAAATAAATAGGCATATAAAATTCATAAACTTCCACCTTTCCCAAATAATTATTAAGCTTTTATCAAAGGCTAACTTCATCTTTTCTGTTCATCTAAAAAGGCAAACCCCACAATTTTACCAACAGAAACAGAATCCTTTTGTTGAAGTAGCCAATTCACTTTTCACAGTTAGAAAAATGCACAACTTTTCTTAACAGAGGCCAAAGCCAAACATCCCTTATATTATTATAAAATGAACATTCCAATACATAATGTCCCTGCCCTGTCTATCTAAGACCCGTGGGCGAGATCATGTGTAGATTTGGGGTGCGTAGTCTTCAAAATTCAGATGACACCCAAATCTACTTAACTTTTTCATCTGACCCAGGTCCTGCAGTCTTAGTGCTTACCCAGTGCCTGGCTGCTATTGAGAACTGGGAGCTAGTGAGGTGTCTGAGGCTGAATCCAGACAAGATCGAAATGGTGATGGTTGGCTGGCCCTGTAACCTGGGGGGGATTGGAACTCCCACACTGATGGGGTCCCACCTCCCCTCATTACCCAGGTGCGTAGCCTCGGGGTACTCCTGGATCCTCAGCTGTACCTGGAAGGTCAGGCTGCAGCTGTGGCCAGGAGTGTCTTTCACCAACCCCATCTAGTGAGAAGGCTGTGTCCCTCTCTTTCCAACATTTATTTATTTATTTAATCATATTTTTACCCCGTCCCTCCTGAAACAGCTCGGAGTGGATAACACTCTCAAAAAAATTTAAAATACAAATATAAAACATTTAAAAACTTTTGTAAAATTGCAACAATTAAAACAGGGCAAAGGAACATATAAATTAATTAATACAATAAATAAGGGTGGAGGGGTATAAAAAAGAAACCTACACCACCCTCCCCAAAGGCCTGGGTGAACAGCCACGTTTTGCAAATTTGCCGGAATGTTAATAGGCGTGGGGCCAGGCGAGCTTTCTCCGGGAGGGAATTCCAGAGGTGCGGCCCGGCCACCAAGAATCCTCTCCCCATTGTGGCCCCCCGCCTAACATGGGGTGCCACACGGGAGACCTCTAGGAAGGCACCCCCAGCGGACCGCAGGAGCCACTCTGGGTCACGGAGGATGAGGCGGTCCCTGAGGTATGAGGGGCCCAGACCGTGAAGGGCCTTATCGATCAATACCAAACCTTGAACCTGACTCGGCTCGCTAT
>QEPC01006720.1:4466002-4479684 GCA_003113815.1 Sphenodon punctatus | reverse complement strand
GTCAATGGCCTCCTCCAGCAAGTTGTTCCAATGCTGAACCAGCTCATCCACAGAGTGGCCGTCCACGTCCAGGGTTAACTCCCTCAGGACCTCTTGGAACCGCTGGGGTTCCATCAGCCTCCGAGGACGGACCATCCTAAGTGGTCCCAAGTGAGGTGAGGGGGTGTTTTTAGTTTGTATGGGGTTTTAATTATGTATTTTATATTTGTATATGTGTTTTTATTTACATATTTATTGTAAGCTGCCCTGGGCCTTAGGGGATAGGGTGGGATATAAATCTAAGTAAGTAAAAATAAATAATAAACAGTATCCTCAGTAACTCCTTCCTGGCAGGAACAATGTTTAGGTACGTGGCATCTTCTCCCCACTAGCATAGCTGTTGTCATTTGCTCGAGACAAAGTCTGCAATAAGCAGCTTTAAGTTTTCCTTTAAAATACATAGTTAAATAGTGTTCCATACGACCATCTAATTTACATAAAATATAGACTAGCACAATGTGACTAACACAAACAGCAGCAAAATCATTTTGACAAGCAATGGGTGCAGGCACACAACCTGCGAGGGTCCAATCCTCACAAGGCCCCTGTGCTGCACAAGCACGGCTGGCACACTGCAGGGCAGGCACAGGGAGCTGAGCAGACGGTTGCAGGGAAGCTGCGAGGGCCAGCTGCTGCCAGAGTTGCCGTAATAGCCGGGTGGGCCGTGGCACTGGCCGCATGGGTGACCACCCGGCCCTGCCCTGCCCCACTCCCCCAGCCCAACCAAGATCCTGCCCCTGACCATAATGTGGCCGCATGCGACAGGCAACAGCCCCCGCCGCTCAAGTCCCTGCAGCGGTGTTCCCCATGTGGCAGGGCAAGCATGGCCCAGGTATACAAGTTGCCCCCAATTGGGGTAAGACTGCTTTGCAACATGTCCTCAATTTTTTTCGAAGAATGCATTGCATAGCATCCAGCTGCACCCTCCTGTCTCAGGGCAGGGGGAATATCTGGCGGGCACCAGCCACACAATGCACTTCATCACATGGCCCAGCTTCCCAGAGTGGGGTAAGGCTCCCAAGGCATGGAAGCCTTTCCACTCTGTCTCATGTGGCTTCACCCAATATCACTCACTCTCTGTAATAGTAAATGCTTATCATAAACTGAAAACAGTCTAGTATTGTCCATAATAAAATAACCCAACCCACAACAGGTAAGAGTCTGCATAACAAATTTCAGTCAGAGAGATTGCTTAGTTTATGCCCTCTCTTGTTTAAGTAATCTAAGATGAGCTGTCCAAGAAAGCAATGAGAACAACATAATCCCCAGACACCTAAAACAGTTAACTTCTTCCAACCTATTGGAACCAACATGCCAATGATATTTTTTATGGCAATTACCCCATGAAAAATTTTAGTTTTAGAAAAATTAGCACTCAATTTATTAGAAGTACACAATTGGGCCAAACACTGTAAGATCTCTTTGTAGGCCCGTTGGAGTACCGGACAGCAAAACAGAGCCACATTATTAATTAATTTATTATTATTATTATGAGCATTTATATAGCACCAGCAATGTACCTGGCACTTTACAAAGAATAAGATAGACATGGTCCCTGCCCGAGAGCTTACAATCTAAACATACATTAACAACAACAAAAATAGAAGTAGATAAAAGATGCAGGGGATGAAAATCCATATCAAATGCAACACAATATAATTTACATAAAAGTTAAAATGTTGAGGGGCCAGACTACAACTTTGACATATTCCTCTCTCAGCTGAACTCCCGCGTGCACAGCTTACAGATGCGTGCACGTTTGTGGATACAAGTGCGTGTGTTCTGCATGGTTTGTGCACACACCACAGTTCCCATAATGATGATGCCTGTAGGTTGTGTGTACATACAAGTGCGGGGCACACACATCTGCAGGATTTTTGGATCAGCCCAAATATTTTTAAACCAAGTAATCAGAATTGGTGTCTACTAGGTAACATCCAACTGAAAAACGTCAGCTGGAATGCCATCAGAGCCCGGTGCCTTATTTAGTTTTTGTTGAAATTTGTTATGCAGACTCTTACCTGTTGTGGGTTGGGTTATTTTGATTTCCTGTTGCTCAGTAACAAAATAAGGCACTCTCAATTTTACTGTTGAACAGCTTACATCTAGTGGACATTTTTGCTGGGCACTTAGACCACCTTCACACCTGTGGCGATGCACAGATTTTGGCTCCCGTAAGCCAAAATCTGTGCAGAGTTCAGCCAGTGTGAAAGCTCCCACCTACGGCTTTGTTGGAGCTGACCCGGAAGAGTACAGAGCAGGGAAATCCAGCTCTGCACTCTTCTGGATGATTTCCAGCAGCTTCAGGCAAATCAGTAGAGAAGGAGGCACTCTAAAAAACCACTTACACTAGCAAACTGGTTGGTAAAATACTCCACCCAAGCAGAAGGGGGAATATTGGCTTCAAGTAAGGTTACAATACATCTAGACACTAAAGTCCAAAATATTTAGCTATCCTTTTGTATGATAGAAATGTTGAGCTTCTCCCATAACTGCTCCTGGTAGGACCTTTTCTTTTTATTCTAAAATTGCTTATATTCCCTTCTAAGATACTGAAAATCATTGTCAAATACCAAATTAAATATCCTCAGTTCTTTGGCCCTTTGGTTTAAACTAATTTTCTTATCGTAACGTTCCTTATCTTGCCAGGCACCATTATAGAGTAAACAACTGGACTTTATATTGGATTTAAGATCCCTTTAGCATATCTAAGATTTGATCACAAGAGGTGATGTAGTAGAAATAGCAGAACTCCAAAACTTTAAAACTTCAGGGTGTGAAAGGTTGTTGCTGACAGCATCTGCTACTCTCATATCCCATTTAAGTCTTTTCTTATTCATAGTTGAGGGTCCTACATTATCAGAATTCAAAGGAGATTAAATGGAGTGAGTCCAAGATAGCAAACAATGAGACTATTGGAAAAAGTGAAATTCAACATAAGAGAAAGGGGCATGTGATCACTTTCAGATCTACAAACTACAGCAAAATCCAAAACCACAGGCCACGTGTATGGTGCTATCAGAAAATAAAGCCTAAAGAGGAAACCTGAACTGTCACTAAGGAATTAACCATTCATCATCCTGATATTTATCACCACCATCATCATATGATAAAGTAACCAACCAAATTTATTCAAGCCAGGATCTTCAGCTGTGCAAGAAGGAATCTCCCAAAATCATATTTAAAAACGCAAACTCCGCTTCATCCCAATTTATGACAACTAATATAACTAAAATTGCCCGCAATAAGCAATATATCATGAGGAAAATCACTTTTCAGTTTCTCCAAATAGGACTGAAGAGCGTCCCAAATATTAGGGTCAGCCCATTTGACAGTAGCGGGAGGAATATATGATCTATGAATCACAGGAGTAAATCTGAGACCATATTCACACCTGCGACAGCAGTCAGTCCCATGCAGATTTTGGCTCTGGAAGAAACTGAGAGAGTCAAAATCTGCAGAGTGTCTGGCTGGTGTGAAAGCCCCCCCGCTACACCCCCCACCCCCACTCTCCCGCAGCTTTGCTGGAAATCATCCAGAAGAGTACAGAGCTGGATTTCCCTGCTCTGTACTCTTCCGGGTCAGCTCCAACAAAGCCGTAGGTGGGAGCTTTCACACTGGCTGAACTCTGCACAGATTTTGGCTTACGGGAGGCAAAATCTGTACATCGCCACAGGTGTGAAGGTGGTCTAAGTGCCCAGCAAAAATGTCCACTAGATGTAAGCTGTTCAACAGTAAAATTTGCGTCATTACCCACCATTGAGAGCAACACTCTTTGCATGCAACCATGAAGATTAGAAGAAACACCTGGCAAACTATAAGACAAAAAACTCGTAACCCATAAAGTTTTAACCTTTAAAACCCTTAAAAACTGGGTTCACACACCATGTTTCCTGCAATAAAAGCCAGTTTTTATTGCAGGAACCCCTACCAGTAACAAATTTCATAAATTCTGCATCTCCAAATTTGCCTTTCAAACCATCAACATTCCAAGATGAACAAATAGCTGATTGAGTCCCCCTTGGACCTTCCAGTCAATCTGCACAACAACTTTTAAAAGGACCAGCTAAAACAATACTATCTGAACCATGACAAATGGTAGCATTCTGTCCATGGCCTAAATGGACCTTCACTGCAAATGCAGGTTCACAAGGATCACCGGAATGAAAATCACCAACAAGAGAATTTCACAGACATGCCATTATTTTCACAGCCCTCAACACCTGCAGAGGGTAAATTTAATTTCTGAACAATAGAAATAGACCCATCATCTCAGAGTCATAAACCATCAGACACAGAAAATGGACCATACATACATACACCAACATTATAAGTGTTAAAGCTTGCTAACTCCTTGTTTGTTTGGTCCAGGACCATCCCTCCTTCAGGCGTCAGTGTAAAACTTGGCTTTTCTGTTTGACAAGGGGGGGGGGGGCATTTATTATTTTATTTTATTTTTATTATTATTATTATTATTATAAGCATTTATATAGTACTAGCAATGTACCTGGCACTTTACAATGATTATATTGTTATTTTTTTTTAAAGTTACGTGTATTTTTAATGCTTTTATATTGTATGCCACCCCGAGCTGCCTTAGGCAGGAGGGGGCACAATAAGAATTTTTTATAATAAATAAATAATAAATAAAATAAATTAATCCTTCTCATTAATTAATGATGTAGCATCCTGACTGTATTTAGTCTCTGCACTGGAAAAATCAGTAGTCAATATTATTAATTATTATTATTATTATTATTATTAAGGTCTATTAGATGAAAGGGGACTAGCCAATAACTTATTATCTTCCCAGATAACTCCAGTAGACACAATTCCCCTTTGATAAATAATCAAAGCAACTTTCCTCGTGGTTTTTGCTATGGGGTACCCACAATACTCAAGCAGTGTTCTCATATCCCACATTTTCTGGACAGCCTAGCCATTCTTAAATTCTACTTCAACCTTATTTCCAGAGCCAAGTGAAGGCAACCTAATAACTCTAAGGATCTGATCTTGGGGTAAAGAATAAAATACACCACGGTCTAAAAGTATATACACACATTCTCACAAATAAGCCTGGGATACATATTAATTTATTTATTATTATTATTATTATTATTATTATTATTAATAATAATAATAATAATAATTTATATCGCACAAGCAATGTACCTGGCACTTTACAATTGTAAGAAAGAGACCTGGTCCCTGCCCCAGCAGGCTTACAACCTAAGTGAGACAAGGGGCGGGGAGGGGAGAGAGAGAAAAGGTGGGGAAACAGAGAAAGAGACAAGGATACATATCGTCAGCTCTCAGGTGCACGTGCTTAGCTTAGTTACTCATTTAATGTTACACAACAAAAAGCTGATTCAGGATAAGTCAGCAAGGGGGCGAGGGGAACGAGGAGCCAGGGAAAGCTTGACAGAAGAGGTGGGTTTTGAGGAGGGATTTGAAGATTTGGAGAGAGGAAGCTGAGTGAATGTGTTCAGGGAGGGAGTTCCAGGCATGGGGGGCTGCCAGGGAAAAGGGGCGGATGCGTTTTGAGGAGCAGGGGAGCCTTGAGCAGGCGAGGGTAGTGGCAGAGGAGGAGCGGGGTTCCCAGACAGGAGTGTAGCAGGAAATGAGTGCTGAGAGATAGGGGGAGCAAGGCCATGAAAAGCCTTGTAGGTAAAAAACAGGAGTTTGTGCAGAATGCGTTCAGGAAGAGGGAGACAGTGGAGAGAGGAGAGGAGGGGCTGTACGTGGTCAAAGCGGTGGGTAAGGTGGATGACCTTGGCAGCAGAATTATGAACAGAAATAAGAGGAGCAAGGTGAGAGCGAGGAAGGCCAGTGAGAAGGCAGTTGCAATACATGAGGTCAGAGATGACCAGGGCATGGACAAGGGTTTTAGCAGAGGTAACAGTGAGGAAAATTAGGAAACATGTTTTCTCAAGGGAACATTCTGAAAAAATCAATATCTCCTCCCACTTAAATTCAGAGTCACCAGTATGGGAAGACAAGCAGACATTGTTTCCCGGAGGGGCAAATTATCATTTTCTGGGTATTTGATCACTTTTAAAATCCCTAGCAGAATTATCTGAAGAAAATTGAATTTTCCTAGGTTTATCAGCCACAATTGTATGACCAAAAGTACAGTTGTCCTGAAAAACGGAAGCAAGATGAATAGCAAGCTTCCTATTCAAATTGTCTACTACATAATTAACTAGTCCTTGTAAACCATTATCCATAGAGTTTTTAAGATCTTGCCAGACCTGTCATAATGTACCTAACATGCCTTTAAAGTCAAAGAAGGTATTCTTAACCTCAGTAATATCATTAGTGATATTTTACCTAAAGACAAACAACGCTTACAACAGTACATACACTCAGAGGACAAATCATGTGCCTAGTTCACAGTGGACTCTATAGGTGTATTTTGTAAGTTAGGTTGTCCAACAGAATGAGGGTGAGAAGAGCTATTCTCCTTCCTAACAGGGTCAAAGCTAATTTGACCATCGGGAGCACACATCTCAGATAAATGCCTTCCCAGGGAAAGAGAGTGGTTTAACGAGCCACTAATAGAATCATCCAAATGACCCTGGGAAAACACCAAGGATCCCCCAAGAGGGCACCCTTCATTTGAAATCCCAAGACCATTAGAGTAAGGTTTAGCAGTCCCCAAGTCAGATATAACTTCCATTGAAGACAATTTAGCAAAGTTGGTGTTTTTTCTCTGGGATACCAAAATACCATCCTGCACTGGTCTCCTTGGAGGCTCAGGGAGCAAACCCCATGTTCTGGAGTGAGTCAAAGTAATTATTGAATTTGCTGGGAAAGCTCGGAGGGCAGAGACAAGGACACCACTCAATCACCGACAAAACCTATGCTACCTCTGCCACCTTTCCACCAAACTTTCTCTGTCTCCTCCACCAAGTACAACACCACCACCCCCAATCACTGGGCTCTCTCCTCCCCAACAAGAACTGCATCACCCCCTCCTCTAGGCTCTTTCATCCACCAACCAAGATGACACTGCCCTCACGTCCTTTAAGTTGCTGGAGTCTGGGGCCGCTTTTAGACGAGACAAATATGCGCATTATTGGTGAAAAATGTGTGTGTTTTAATGCTCATTTAAACACCTAAACCATGTTATATGCGTATTTGCCATGATCGTGTAAAAGCCAAAACCGTTTTGAATGTGGTTTTAAAATAATGCGCATTTTTTAAAACCGGTTTTGGCATCCCCTGGTCATCAAAGGGGCTCAAAACCGGTTTTAAAAAATGCGCATTATTTAAAAACCACATTCAAAACAGTTTGGGCTTTTACACGATCATGGCAATGCGCATTTAAAACGGTTTAGGTGTTTAAACGAGCATTAAAACACGCACATTTTTTACCAATCATGTGCAAATTTGTCTCGTCTAAAAGCGGCCTAAGATTGCGGCCGCCTCTCTCCCCCCGCTGAGCTCTCCTCCTCCGCCTGGTCTGCACTGCCTCCACCCTCTCCTCCACTGGACTCTCTCCTAGGCACAACTGATCCTCAGGTGGGAACTGCCATCGAGTCGAGTGCAATCCACCCATTCCCAGGCTGGAGAGTCTACTCCTTTCCCCCAGTCCCTCTCAGGTAATTTCAGGGTACTAAATAACCTGTTGTGATATTAGTGCCCTTGTCGTAGACAGATCATTACCTCCTGCGGATGTGTCTCCCAGTGCATGTCAGCCCCCGGTTGGGTGTGGAACCAGTTCGGTTAGTCCACCCCTGGAGACTTATCCCTTGTCTCTCCCTATGTCCCCTCTTCTTGTCTTCCCCTCTGAGTCTATTAGATTGTAAGTCATAGGCAGGGACCGTGTCTATTTCATTGTTCTGTAAAGTGCCAGGTACACAGCTGGTGCTATACAAATGCTTATAATAAATAAAATAATAATAAATAAAATAATAATAAAACTGGAGAGATTCCAGAATGCTCTAGGGAAATCACCCTCTGATCTTGCCAACCGTTCACTCGATGACCTTGAGTCTTTTTGGAACACCTGGTTAGTTGAGACCATTGACAGAATGGCTCCCAAGCATCTGCTCCCTCGGCATCAGCACTGCAGGCCACCTTGGTATACTGAGGATCTGCGGTTGCTGAAATGGGAAGGGCAGCGGTTAGAGCAATGGCCGCTCTCATGCTGAAACCAACAGATTGCAGCATACAGCCAGTTTGCAAGCCTATGTTGTGGCCATGAGGGCAGCAAAGAAGGGTTTCTTGCACTCTCATCATGTCTGCTAAGTCCCATCCTGCGGAGCTTTTCCAGGTGGTGAGAGAGCTGGTCAGTCTGGCCTCCCTCCGCCTGGAACCGGAATATTCCAGTGCCCGCTGTGACCTGTTTGTGGATTACTTCGTGGATAAAATAGCTCGGATTCACCACAATTTTAATGCCCCACTTATTACAATGGGTGAACCAGAGGTTATGGAAGCCCTGCCTTGCCCAATTTCATGGGATCAGTTCCTGTGGGTATTGTCCGCCAATGCAGGGGATGTCCTTCGGGCTTTCAGGGCCACTAGACCTTTCCCCATCCTGGTTGGTCAAGGCCAACCGGGAGATGTTGGGGTGTCAGTGCTGGCGGAGGTGATCAATGCCTTTCTTCAGGAGGGCAAGATGCCAAGATGCCTCAAAGAGGTGTTGGTGTGGCCCCTGCTCAAGAAACCATCTCTCGACATTGATTCCCTCACCAGTTATGCTGGTCTCTAACTGTCCCTTTTTAGGGAAGGTTATTGAGTGGGTTGTGGCTCGGCAACTACAGGGGCATATGAACCGTGTCAGTTTTCTTGATCCATCGCAGTCCGGCTTTCATCCGGGTTATGGCACTGGGACCGCGCTTGTGGCATTGGTCGACGACCTTCGCAGCTAATTAGATCAGGGTCATTCGACCCTGCTGATTCTATTAGATCTGTCGGCTGCACTTTGATACTGTTACGATGAGATGTTGGTGACCCGTCTGCAGGATTGAGATGGAGTGGGCGGAATTATTCTTGAATGGTTCCGCTCTTTCCTGGATGAGAGAACCCGGCAAGTGGTGTTCGGTGAGCACTCTTCGTCTTCCTAAGACCTCTCGTGTGGAGTCACAGAGGGTTCCATTCTGTCCCCTCTCCTGTTCAACGTGTATATGCAGCTGCTCAGTGAGGTCATGAGACTGTATGATGTTTGGTGTCATCAGTATGCTGACACCCAACTCTACCTCTCCTTTTCATCCGGCTCAGGCCTCGCAGTCTCGGTGCTTACCTGGTATTTGGCGGCTGTGAGGGACTGGATGAGGGCAAGCCAACTGAAGCTGAATCCCAAGAAGACGGCGGTGATATTAGTGAGTAAGGGGGTGGCATCCCCCATCATTGATGGATTTCACCCTCCACTGATTCCACAGGTTCTTAGCCTGGGGGTGCTCCTCAACTTGCAGCTCCACCTGGATGTTCAGGTTGGGGCTGTGGTGAGGAGCACCTTCTGCCAGTTACATCTGGTGTGGCGGCTTTGGCCATATGTCTTGGGCTCAGACCTGGCCACTCTCATCCATGCTTTCGTCACCTCAAGACTGGACTATTGTAAGACTCTCTACGTGGGGCTACCCCTGGTGATGGTTCAGAGACTGCAGCTGGTGCACCGTGCAGTGACCCATATCCTTACGGGGACCAGGAGCACATTACACCAGTGCTCCGCTCCCTGCACTAGCTGCCTATAGTCTTCTGGGCCCGATTCAGATGTTGGTGTTGACCTATAAAGCCCTAAACAGCTTAAGCCCCCCCGCATACCTGTGGGACCATCTCACTCCCTGGGACCTGCATCGGCCCTTACGGTCCACTGGCAATGCCCTGTTTGAGGTCCCCCATGTATTAATCGGGGGGGCCATGATGGAGAGGCTGTTCTCAGTGGCAGCGCAGCAGCTATGGAATGCCCTCCCGGCGGAGCCCCAGACAGTACCGACCCTCCCTTCTTTTAGGAAGTACTGTAAAACCTGGCTGTTCCGCCAGGCTTTTGGTGAGGGAGATGGGTAGGGAGGGACTGGGTTAGGGTGGGTGGGTAGTATTTTTGTTGGATTCCTGGGATTGTGGGTTTATTTGTTTTATACGGTTTTTAGATGTGGTAATATTATTGTTGTTTTATGGTTGTTTTATCATAATGTGAGCCACCTCAAGCTGCGTGTCAGGAGGGGCGGAGTATAAATTCTGTATAAAATAAAAAATAAAAATGTTCAACTCATGCTTTTTATGTACTATGAATGTTACTCGGTTACTTATCAACACCGGTCTTGTTTTATATGAGGTGTTTTATAACCTGCTCCCTCCAATATTTAATACATCCACAAATAGAATGCCTTTGAGCTATGAGAAACAAGTGACCTTGATAGGATTAATAATTTAGGATGCAATCTACATTTGTCCAGATGCTAAAGACAAGAGCATTGCACATACATTAGTTGCATGCTGAAGTACTGTGCTAGACTTAAGTTGACACCAAATCCTCACTCATAACTAAAGGACACTCACAGGGTGAAAACAGACATGACGTTAACCACCCTTTAACCACCCTTGGTGGCTATTTATGCATGTTGCAGGGCTGTATTGGTGCCCTATGCAGCCCTGAAACATGCATAAATGACCACCAAGGGTGGTTAAAGGGTGATTAGCGTCATGTCTGTTTTCACCCTCACTTGTGCATGCAGTGTTACCCATCAAGGTCCAACCCAGCCCCAACCATCAGCAGTTAAATGTATTCTTCTGACCACTCACATTACAGGCAGCAACCTGCTGACCATGGCTATGCTGCACAAGGATGCCTCTTGCTGTGAATGGGGATTTGACACTCTCTCAAGTCTAGCAACTTACATTCACATAACACCCTTGTATACCAGGATGAATGGGGATTGCATCCTAACCACTATGTACTGCAAAATCGTTTGTAGTGATCCACAAATTATTGTTTGCAGTGTATTTGGGACGGGTTAGTCAAATGGTTTCTTAATGACAACTTGAGTAAGAAGAAGCTAAGCAAACACTTTTTATTTTCATCATATTACTTCCCCATCTGATCAATAGCTGCAGCTGCTATAAGGATATTATTTGATCAAAATGAAAGGAAGGTGGTCCATAAAGTCAAGTGGTCTAAAAAGCAACCTCTACATGCAGATCTGCTCTACACTAAGTAAAGTTTGTGAACACCTGACTATGATGGTGGTGGCCATAACTTAAGTGGTAAAGCGCCTGTTTTGCATGTATAAGGTCCCAAGTTTAATCCCTGGCATCTCCGAATCAGGATCTCGTCTCAGGTAGCACGCCTGGGTGAGGCCTCTGCCAGAGGGCCTGGAGAGCCGGATTTGAAACACTGCTGCTGTCTCAGGTTGTGACAATACTGGGCTAAGATGGACCATTGGTCTGACTCAGTTAGGCAGCTCCTTGTATCCAGGAGCTATTTTGAGAATGGTCTGGACTTTGTGCCATGCTCTAATTGTGGGTTAAAGACACATTTTTTAAAGGAGTTCAAGGGAATCAGAGAACCCAGTGTAGCATTGTAGATGAAATGCTGGACTTGGACCTGGGTGACCAGAGTTCAAATGCTGGTTTAGTCATGAACTCACTGGGTGGCCTTGGGAAAGTCACTATCACTCAACCTCAGTTCTCCATCTGTAAAATTGGAATAATACTGAGCTACCTCACAGGGTTGTTGTGAGGGTGAACTAGATGAGGATTGTAAAGCACTTTGAATACTGAATTTGAAATATAAATGATTAATAGCAGCTTGGTGTCCAACTCCCAGTGAACTTTGAACTTTCTTTGAATTCAATGAAGCCAGAAGTCTTTTAAAGGTGCAACAAAATGCTGAAGTTGTAACTCAGTTTTTGCTCTCTCTTTAGTCAGAGAAACACTTATTGACTGCAAGTAAGTAAAAACTGCATAATGACTTCAGGAAGTTAAAACTAGCCATATTCACTGTTGTTCTCAAAGTTTCCGTTCCCTGTCATACACTCTTTCATTCTCTGCGTCTCTCACCCTGGAGATTGCATAGTATCCTCATTAGTCTTGCTAGCACAATTCTGATTGATTTAGCAAGTTTCTCCAGAGTTGATGGTATATGTTCTTTCCCATACAAATACTACGTTTATATTATTTCCTTCTTTTTTTCCACATTTTGTCTTCCTAGTTCAAGCTCACATTTTGAATTCATTACCATCCCCAGGAGTTAGAAAAAATTTCTGCACTACCTACAAATACCTGCTGTGTTGTAATTTTCTTGTCACACAAGCTTCCAAGTCAAACTAATTCAAATCACATTCTAATTTTACTTGTAATGAGTCTAACTCCTAACACTTAGGGTAAAGCACATACTAATTTTATGTTCTTTTCAATGCTATGCTTCCTTTCTAGATTTTCATTTTCCTTGTTTGTTGTTCCTAGCTAGCTAGAACAACCTGGTAGGGGGGAAATATACTTATAAAAGTCGATTAAAAGTCTGTTATGGTTTGTATGGAAAGCTAATAAACTTTCAGCAAGGGAGGAGTGAGGAAATATGCATGCTGTGAGTAGAGAATGCAGTTTCACTCTTGCTGTTACTTATCTACCTAGTCATAGGCTTCCCAGCGGAGGCTCATGTTGCTGTCTAAGAGGCCACTTCCACCCTCTGCCCTATTGTGGCAGTGCATATTGGCTAGATGCTATTCAAGTCAATCCCCAGATTGGTTAACAGGCCAATATTGGATAGATTACCTTGGCTCTGACCCCGTCTCCTCTGTGTGACAACTGAAGCTGGTGCCTGGCTACAGTGCAAGACACATTCTGTTTGATTGGGTATTTTTAGATGGACAGGCTGCCCCAGTGCTGGCTGCATATGGTAAAAATAAGGAAACCAACGGCCATGTTACATACAGGCTCACAAATGACTATTCTGTATTAGTATTGTTTGACCCGTCTGTCTAAAGGGACCATGCCATAGGTGCAGGGGGATCAGGCTGTCTGCGGCAGCCCCTCCGGTGGCACTCTGGAACATCCTGGAACGCCACTGGCAGAGTACGCTGACGAAACCTGGGGCACCAGCTCAAAGCAGAGCAGCGGTCTGTCTAATGCATGGACCCATGCTGCTGCTTTACCTCCAGCCAGCCATTGCCCTGGGCAACACCATAGCATTGTGGATGCTCTAGCCCGCAACTCTATGGTGTGTGGGGGGGGGTGCTGTTGTGTGGGCAGACCATGGGCCAGGGAACCCACTGAGTCCATCAGATCTGAACTCTAACATAAGAACATAAGACGTGCCATACTGGGTCAGACCAATGGTCCATCGAACCCAGCATCCTGTCTCGGACACTGGCCAATCATGGGGGTCTGGAAGAAGCACCCAACAGGTCACCATGCTATCCATTCCCTGTGGGTCATCCCCAGGCTCCCGACAGTAAAGGGTTTTGTTCCCCAGTCCTATCTGGCTAATAGCTGCTAATGGAACTATCTTCCAGAAACTTGTCCAAACCTCTTTTAAACTCAGTTATACTGCTGGCCTTGACCACCTCCCCTGGCAGTAAATTCCACAACCTAATTGTACGCTGAGTGAAAAAATACTTTCTTTTGTTTGTTTTTACTCTGCCACCTGTGAGTTCATGGAGTGTCCCCTAGTTTTAGTACTAGTTGAGAGGGTAAATAAC